>PVLD010002748.1:11115-81807 GCA_004027595.1 Dinomys branickii | reverse complement strand
CACTATACTATAACATACATGGGTGTATACAAACTGCCATGGTTGGAGGTGGGAAAGCGCATATGCTCATAACGGACTGCCTGGCCCCACTATGTCGTCCTGCTATGGGTGGGGGCGGGTCCAGTCCATGAGGTGCCCTGAGCCGGGCCCTCAGCAGAGCCCTCAGCAGAGCAGCCACCATGCGCACTGCAGAGCAGCAGCGGAGCAGCACAGGGCCCACTGCAGAGCAGCCGCGGGGCCCACTGCGGAGCAGCCGCGGGGCACGTGCCCCTATCAGGGTGCCCTCTGTGACCCTTTCGGCTCTGTCCCATTGCCTTGATGCCAGAGGCCCTTTCTTCTCCTCCCACCTCCTCTTGATCTCCAGCATTACCGTTCCCCACCCCTTGCAGCTGGGCAATGGGTCTCCGAAGCTGAAGCTGCAAATGTCAGAACGAGGGCGTGGGCCAAGGGTGTGCTTGGAGCGGCGACCTCCTCCCTCTCTGTCTCGTCTCCCTCCGACTCCGCCATGGCAGATCTCCGATCCCCTCCTCCAGAGGAGGTTTTGCTTAGTCTTTCTGAGGGTTTCAGTTCCCATTTCAGATCCTTCTTGAGTTCAGGATATCCACCTCTTTCCTTTCTGGCCTTCACATGTTGCTATATTCCTATGTCTGAGTGGCATTCCTCCGGGAGGTTCTCTCTCTGCTGCCTACCCGGTCACCATGGGTTCATACAAGGTTCATATATGCAAGCAGTATGAAGACACTCTTGTTGCTCGTATTAGTAGTTTGGGGTGAGTCCTGAAGCCTGTGGACTCGTCCCATTGCTGTCAGGAACAGGTGGTGATTGTGCAGGCCGCGGAGGCTCAAGGTGCTCACAGAGGGCGTTCAGGGTGGGAGCTGAAGCCCAGTAACTCAGTTCATGCTTCCTGCTTGATGTTGGAGTGAGAAGGGCGTGGGGCCGTGTGATCCACCTCCATCTGCAGCTCTCTCTTGCTGTTGTGCTCCAGTTCCCGTCTGTTCCTTGGCTGGATCCCTGGGAGTTGCTGTGGCTCTGATGTCGCTGCCGATGCACCCCACCGCTCCCCACTGGCAGCGCCCACACAGTGGAGAGGCAGGAGGCCACAGCCTCGAGGCAGGCATAGAGTTGGGTGTGGTGGGATGTGTACTGGCTGCTCTGGCTCCACCTTGCCTCCAGGTGCTGATTAGGAAGGTTGCTGCATAGTGGGGACTCCTGGCTGTTGCAACCTCTCATCCTCACACTGGATTTGACAACAGTTCCCAAACACCGTTACTTCTTTTCCTGGCTGTGCCCTCTCCTCTCCAGACCTGGACCAGCTCTTGGAACTCCGCTCTCCCCTGGCCGCATCGGGAGGCTTCCATGAGCGTGGGTCTCCGAAGCTGAAGCTGCGATTGCTGGAACGAGGGCTTGGGCCAAGAGTGTGTTTGAAGCAGTGGCTTCCTCTTTCTCTGTCTCTTCTCCCTCCGACTGTGCCGCAGCGGCCCTCTGATCCTTTCCTCCAGGAGAGGTTTTGCTTGGTCTTTCCTAGGGCTTCAGTTCCCATTTCAGATCCTTCTTGGGTTCAGGGTACACACCACTCTCCTTTCTGTCTTCATATTGCTATATTCCATTGTCTGGGTGGTAATCCTCTGGGAGGTTCTCTCTCTGCTGTCTACCCGGTCGCCATCTTCCCAGAAGTCCCCCCCCTTTGATTTAATAAAAAAGTAGTAGTACCTAATTCTGATATCATTAAAACTTTGCCACATCGTAAATTATACTCAGAAGCCAAAGGGAACAATTAACTCTAAAGATTGATAGAAGACTGGCCCTTTTGACTTGGCCTGAGAAAGTAACCTTAAAGAATGCATCCCACGAGAATAAATAGCCTGAAGTTCAGTGCAGTGATTTCCTTGGAGTCTAGGGAGGAAGGGAATGGAGAAATGAGGTCATTAAGGAAGCTTCAGTTGTAGTTGTGATACTTTATTTCTTAAGCTGAATAGTGTGTACCTAGGAGTTCATTATATGATCTATAGCCTTAAAAAATCTCAAATACTTTATAAGAAAAATAGTTATTAAATTATTACCTGATACAAATAGTATCACATTTGTGTATTACTATGTGAAATCAAATACCATTTCACATAACAATAGATGCACGTCTGTTAAGTGAAAAGAATTTTCTGTCCAAAACACATAAAGGAGTAAGATATTCTTTTAATTACTGTTAAGATTTAGTTATTTCCGGGCTGGGGATATAGTTCCGTAGAATAAGCGCCTGCCTAGCAAGCGCAGGGTCCTGAGTTCGATCCCCAGTACCGCCAAAAAAAAAAAAAAAGAGTTATTTCCATATTAGGTTCCTTTTTTTCTTGGGCCTATTCAAAATGTCCTGTGAGTGACCACAAACTCAATCTAGCCAGTGTTTATGCTATCATACTTGAGAAATTCCAGCATTGTCCAAAATAGCAATAGATTGAATCTGAATCATCTTCTGTGCTGAAAACATCACTTTATGCATTTTTACAATAGAGTTATCCACTGATTTTCTTGTACATGCCAATTATAAGTGTTACTGCTCAGTGATCTCATTCACTTACACCTTTTAACACTAAAAGGTAAAGGAGGAAGGGTGGGCTGAGATTTAGGAGAACCCAGGCCTTTATGTGTGGTACTCTGCTTGATTTTTTTCCCATAGACTATCTGTCATCCTCACAGCATCAAAAATAGCTAACCTTTATTGAATACTTTCTTTGTGCCAGTCATACGAGAATATTCATCTGCTATCTTATTTAATCTCTACAACATTACTATAAAGTGATCTTTGTTTACTCTTTTGAGGAATGAGGAAATATAAGTTGGATTAAATTGACTAGTTTATAAAGCTATGAAGTGACAAAATAGAATATTTACTTCTGAGGAATTCTGAAATAAGCCCCATATGTTTAATCCATTCTCTCTCTTCATCCATCCATCCATCCATCCGTCTGTCCATCCATCCATCTGTCCATCCATCCATCTGTCCATCCATCCATCTGTCCATCCATCTAATCTATCTTTTATCAATCGTCTATCTTCTATCACATTACCTAGTTTTAGATGCTACACAGGCATAATTTAATATCACTTGGGCATCACAAAGATGCAAGTAGCTATTGTGGGATATAAGATTTAGCTGATTTCTATTTACAATTAGTAAATAAGACAAAAACAGAAGGAATGGATGAGCAACAACAAATAAAGCTGGGTCCTAGACAAGTGGTTTTAAGGCAGAATCTGTAGGAATCAGCTGCCTGAGGCTACTGTGACAGAACATCTATTGATGCTGATGGTATGTGTGGATAAGTTAGGTATGTGGCCCTGGTTTTATGTTTTCTGTCATACCACATACTATTAAAAGAACAATTTTGTCCTGGGATTCCCACCTTTGACCTACCCAAATAAAACCTAAGTTCCTCACATCACTACTGTTAGGCAAGGGAGATGATACAAAACTGGGACACAAAAATAAAGAATTATGAAGAGTTGGCCAGGCTTTCCTGCTTGCTATTTATATGAAGAGAAGCTGGCTACTTTTCAGATAAAAAGAAAGAAACAAAGGCTGGAGGCAGGAGAGGCAAGACGGTGGTGGGGGGGATGTTGATGCAATTCAGAGAAAAATACTGAATTCTCAGCAAATAAGGTGCTTGCATGACTATTCCACAGCTTCACAACTTTGGAAATGTTTGATTTAAGTTAAGTCAGTGTGATTTAATTTTAACTGAGCCTCATAAAGATCTTTGGATCTCTTTCCCACAATCTTCCTTAGAGAATTCATGTATCTCCAAACTTCATCTTGAAATATTATTTCTACTTCATACAAAGGCTCGAGTTTAATTATTTTGGCTTTGTACAAGCAATTTGGGGCCTGAGGCATTTAGACATTTAGGGGCCCTTCATTGGAAAAGCAGTAAATCATAAATGAATTAGTATAATCTCAATTAAAATAATACTTAATATATTTAATTTGCCCTTACCATTTATTTGTGGTCTAATCTAAGTCTCACCATGATAATCTCTTAATAATAAAATCATCTTACATGACCCAGAGGTATGAAAGTGAGCAGATGTTTTCTTTTGGGTTCAGAATCTCACAGGTGTCCAAAAACATTGTAAAGATGTAGTGAGGGGCCAATCCAAGGACAAGTGCCCTGGGGCGGCCAATAAATAGCTCTGCTTGCGTGAATGTCTCGCTGCTTTGTAGTTTAAAATGACTAATTAAATTTAAATTGAATGTTGTGGAAAATTGTGAATCTTTTTTCTCCAAACTTTCTTAGAAAAACTCAGATAGTTTTCATGCTGTCATTGACGCCAGATTTTGAGCTATTTTCTGATTCTTTGGGCAGATGCTATCTTACTACCACTTTCCCTTATGTTTCTGATAAGAAGTAAAAAATTTTATTAGGAAACTTTTAGAAATTAGCTTGAAAATTTCCTTTAAAATGCATTCCATGTTGTGTACACATGAAAAGAAAGTGAATTGTTCAAGTATTTTATAATGTGCCTATTATTTAGGAAGAATATTCATATCCATAGATATTTATAGCAATACTGCCAGGTAGATAAAGCAGGTTTCTTCTGCATAGAACAGAAGTGAAATTTTTCTTTCCATATTTCAGCTTGTTCTTTGACGAAACGACAGTGAATCTATTTTAATATGGATTCTTGACTTTTTTCTCAGATACTGCCTTTTTGAAATTATAGAATTATTAGGATTATAATTATTAATTGGGACAATTAAACATTGCTATGTTGTCTACCTTTGTTAACTAATTTTATTTCTCTTATATGTGTTCTGGTAGAAGTAAAAGATGAAGTCTGAATTAAAAAAAGAAAGTTTTTATCACTAGAGAAATGCTTAATTTGTTGTTGCAGATGGTTAGCATAAAATAAGTGACAGCTTCAGAAAATATTTTAACACAATATGGAATTAGATTCTTAATCCAGGTTTGTAACTTTTAATTAAGACTTGTCATCATTCACAGATGCTGTGTGGGGCTCACACATTTCAAGTCACTTCCTCCCAGGACCTTGGTGCACTATGTATACTGTGTCCTACAACAGCACTTTTAGCCCACAGTAGGCAATTGTGATGGCACAAAGTTGTGAACTCTAACACACTGTTTGTTTTTATGAGAATCAGGTCAAGATTAGCCTAAGCAGAGTCACCAAATAACTTAAGATCACAAGCAGAATGGGAAATAAAAGGTGTTTTATACAGAATCTTTACAGGTGGACTTTGCAAAGAACAGTTAATTAACCATGGGCCCAACTGGGGATACATTTTTAATGATTTGTGGGTAGTCTAGAGAAAAGCTAAATAAAAAAAAAAAACTAGCTCCAACTGCTCGTCCAAATGGGTTAAGAACTATAGCAGTGAATTAAAATAACGTATGAATTTTTCTTTCCAAAATAAAAATACAAGTTATGAAATATTTCTTTTACTCTTTGCCAATTCTTTAATAGTCCATTAGGTATTTCTAAAGGTGGAATGTTTGAAATGAAAATTTGGGCTCAAAAACCAGAGAGGCCAGAATCTTGAATAAACTGACTAAGGTTAGATAGAATTGGGTGTGAATGGAGGCTTTTTTAGTGGTGAATTTGCCTTCGAACTGGGCATGTTTCATTTGGATAAGTCCTTCAAAGTTCCAGGAATCATTGAAAAAAGGGACTTGAAGGAACTTAGAAATAACTAGTTTAATCCGCTACTGCAGCATAAGAGCAGGGCACTTCACAGAGGAGGTATTCAATTACCTCTGTATGATTTCGTTAAAGCTATTTTGTTGTTGCAGATCAACTCTGTCCTTCTCCACATTAGGTCCTTGTTCTGAGACTGAATTTCTTGTGTACTACCTCTCCTTGCCTAACTTAGAAATTATTGACTGAATGTGTTGCTGTCTATACCACTGATTCTAGAAAAAGCCTGAGTGAAAATCTGGCCTTTGTGCTGTCTTACTTTAGAATCATATGCCTACACTTAAGAAATTTAAATTTTATTTTAAAAATCCCAGAAATTTAATCTTTTTTTGTTGTTTGCACTACAAATACTAGTAATTACACATTTAATGTTGATATTATATACCCAACAGTGAAGCTGAATATGGTTTTATTCTTTTACTTTAGATTTAGTGAAGTTTAATTGAGAAATAAAAGTTGTATAAATGTAAGGAACGTAGTGTGACATTTTGATATTTGTATGTACTGTGAAATGATGAAATCAAATGGAATACCATATCCATCACTTCACATACTTGTTTTTTTTGTGATAAGAGCACTGAAGATGTACTCTTTTTGCAATTTTCAAGTATGTATCATTATTATTATTATTGTTATTATCATTATTGGATTTTTTGAGACAGGGTCTCACTATGTAGTTCAAGCTGACCTTAAACTCATTGTATAGCCCTGGCTGGCCTTGAAATTCTGACACTCCTCCTACCTCATGCTACCAAGTGCTGGGGTTACAGGTGTGTACCCCATGCCCAGCTTCAAGTGTTCAGTATTATAAACTGTGGTTACCATATTATATAATAGAGCTCCAGAATGTATTTCTCCTGTTGGACTACAACTTTGTACCTTTTGACTAACATCTCTCCATTCTCTGCCCAATCCATTGCTAACACCTGATAACCATCATTCTGGTTTCAGTGAATTTGACTGGTTTCCATTGCACATTTAGAGATTGTGCAGTGTTGGTCTTTCTGTGTCTGGCCTATTTCCCTTAGCATATGGTCCACCAGGCGTCTTCATGTTGTTGCAAAGACAAGATTTATTTCTTTTTAAAGAATAATAGTGGTCCATTGTGCACGTGTGCACGCACATACACACGCACACGCACACACTTTATCCATTTACTCATGAATGGAAATATAGGTTGATTCTATATCTTAGCTGCTATGAAAATGAGACAACAAATATCTCTTTGAAATGCCGCTTTTGTTTTTTTTGGATAAATTCCAAAAAAAAGAAGATCATATGGTAATACTACTTTGAATTTTTTGGAACCTCTACAGTTTTTTCTATAATTACTATACTAGTTTACATTTCTACCAATAGTTTACAAGAATTCCTTTTTCTCCACATCCTTTCCAACACTCACTGTCTTTTGTATTTTTGGTAATATCCCTCCTAACAAATGTGAGGCGATATCCCAGTGTGGTTTTAATTTTTCCAGTAATTAATCATTTTGAACACTTTTTAATGTACTTTTTGATCATTCATATGGCTTTTTGGGAAAGGTCTAGTCAAGTCTATTTTTTTAGACAAGTTACTTGTTTACTCAGTATTTATTTTCTATGCCCTTTCTCTATTTGTTTTTGTTGTCACAATTTACAAGTTTTTATGTTTTGCATCCTTTGACAAATTAATGTAGTTATAGCTATCTGTAAAACTTTCTTTTTTAACATTTACACTATGATTATATGATCTATATAAAACCATTACTGTATTAAAGGTTTTCTAAATTTGACTATGTACCTGCTTTACCATTAAAGTTTCTATATTCAGATATTTTTATGTGACTAATTATCTTTCATTTTAGCTGGAAATTGTCCCTTTAGCCTATGGAAGTTCCTATAAGGACTTCTTTCTCTTGCTGCTTTCAAGATTCTCTTTTTCTTTGATTTATGGTTGTGTATAATATGCCAGTGTGGTTCCCCTTTGGATTGCATATTATAGGAGACCACTGAACTTCCTGTACTTGAAAGTTTATATCTTTCCCCAAATTTGGAATTTTTCTGCTATTACTTCTTTGAAGAAGCTTTCTGTCCCTTTTTCTATCCTCCCTTCCTTAAACTTTACTGTGTGAATGTTAGCTCTTCATGTTATTTGATAAAGCCTATAGGCTTTTCTCATTTCTTTTAGTTGTTCTTTTCTTTTTTCTCCTTTGAGTATATATTTTCAAGGAGCTTGTTTTCAAGTCGTAGATTTTGTATTTTGCTTAATGAATTCTGCTGTAGACACACTATAACGTTTTTAAGTTCATTCGCTACATTCTTTGACTGGGGTTTCTTTATGTTTTATTTCTATGATTTTAATCTGTGTTAAACATGTTTTGCTCGTGGGTCACTTTCCTAATTTCACTGAATTATCTCTGTGCACTTTGTGGCTGGTCAAGCTTCCTTAAATAATTATTTTGAATTTTTTTTTTTTAGTTGCTTCACGCATCTCCATTTCTAGGGGCCAGTTGCTGTATTGGTGTGCTCCTTGGGTAATGTGTCTCACTGCTTGTTTAAATGTCTTGCATTGGTGTTTGATATGTTTTGGAGCAGTCATCTTTTCCAGACTTCATGGTGGTTTGGGTCGGGGAACACCTCTCACACTCGTGAGTATCAGGCTGCCTACTGAGTGAGGAATGGCGGTACTTGCTCCAGTAAGGGCACGGCATTTTAGTCTTCGTGCAGCCAATGTCGGCAAAGGCCGCCCCCATCCTGGGTACCCACGGCTGTAGGGGTGTCTGCAGTGGTGGTGAAGGCTCTTGTTGTCTTGGTGGGAAATGCGGCTGAGCCCCTCCTGATCTCTTTTCCTCCTCCTGGGAAAGTTCTAGTTGAGAGAATCCCTTTGGTGCCGGGTTTCATTTGAGGGCGTGCTTATGGTGGCAGTGTCGCTAGTGTCTGATGTGTGGTGCTTTTGGGTGGCTGCAAAGCCAGGGTCTGGAACTTGGCATGTGTGGAGGGAACAAGATTCCAGGGTCCAAGGTGGCGGCGGCATAGGATCCAGGGGCACAGTCACTTGCACTGCTTTGTTGCCAGTTACCCATTGCAAGGCGTTGGTGCTTGTGGAGCATCTGGGGAGCTAGGGTCTGGAGCACAAGCATGTGAAGAGCTGTGGCCGCTCTGGGAGTCTGGGGAGTGGGATACTGGAGGGCTTAGTGCTCATAGGGTGGCTGAGGATTTGAGATCTGTAACGCTAGAATGTACAGAGCAACAGAGTCTCCAATGGGATGGGATTAGCCCCTTATGGCTCTGGTGATAAAGGTACAAATGCCCATGGTGTGGCCACAGACCTAGGATCTGGATGCAGGGAAACATGGAGAGGTGTGCCTCTGGGATCAGGGATGGGTTTGGGGTTGGAGTGTAGCAGCTCTGCTCCTGGGTGGCACAGGAACAGCTTCTTATTGTAGTAGAAGATGTCCCAGCAGCATGTCCCTCTTCAGGGCATCTGCAGTGGAGTTGTTCCTGGTTACCTCAGTGAGGAAAGGTTCTGGTGTCCTCTACAGGGTAGGTCATGGAGAGCATGGGGGCACCTGCTGTGTGGCAAATTATGATAGATAGTCCCCATCTTCTGTTCTTCATCATCTCGATTTCTCACTTTTAGCTATCTCTCCCTAATCCAAACTAGCAGTTATTTTTGTTTCTCTCATTTGTATTGCTACAGGTTCTTAAATGGACTCTTGAACCCCCTCAAAGCTATTATTGTGCATGGATAACTATTGCTGTTGTTGGTTTATGGAGGAAAAAAAGGCTTGTATCTCCTACTCTGCCATTTTGCCTTTATGACTCATAAAAGTTCTATTTCTATAGATTTCTGCCTAGATAATGTATGGGGGTGAAATTTCAACTCCAAAGTCCTTTTTAGAGTTTTTCATTTTTCCTTTATATTAACTACACCTAAAACAGTCAATCTAAAGGGGCCCTTCCTTATGTGAGCCTGTGATTTTGTTTACAATACTGGGATGCTGGCCTGATTTACAACTGCATAGATAGGGTAAAAAAAAAAAAAGACACACTCATATGTGTCATTATTTTTTTAAAAATCAATTCCATTCTAAATTATGACTTTTATCTTCTTTCCTTTCTGACTACTTCTTTAAATAGCAGCCATTCCAGGATTCATTCTTTAAATACCACCCTGAAGGAGTAAAACTAAAGTAGGTACTTTTTTTTTTAATAATGGAGATTATTTGGGTGGGGGATTACCTTGAAGCTAAAGCTGGAAATTTGGCTTGATTCAGAGTTCTTCATGTGGCTAGTTACCCAAAGGAAAAATGAGACAAAATAATGGAATGTCAGCTCTAAGCTATTTAGTTTAATAACTTAGCAAATAGACTGAGGCCCTTTAGCCAGCTAGGACCTAGTAGATTACACAGACAGGGTGGTAGGGAAGTTTACAAATATTTCTCTCAATTCAGAGTGATTCTGTTGAACCCTGTGCATTTGGTTAGATTTGGCTTGGGAAGTGGTGAAAGAGGGAAGCTAAGAAAAAACAACCCATGACAGGTTTATGGCCAGCCTGTTAAATTAAATCCTTTACTTAACACTATATTGCTTTCTTTGCTGAGTGTGGATTGACAGGTATTGACAAAATGTCTGAGGTTCTAATTCAGAATGCTTGGTGACACATTATAATTTGACAAGATGAGGTTATCAGCAAGCGACTGGGTGAGTCTGAGGGCTGCAGGCTGCATCAGCAATGATACTCCTTCTGGCAAGTCTCTGTGCTCTCACCAGGATGCACATTTGATCTCTTCACCCCCAAGAGGTAGATTAAGTGCTCAGTAAATATGCCATTCATATTTAATTGTACTGTGCCTTCAATACACACAATGACCATAAGCCTGAATCAAACTATAGGTACTGGAGTATCTTTTCATCACCAGATAAGCCTTTCACAAGTTTCATTTTTATTAAGAAAGCTGAACTGGTAGTATTTTAGAGACATTTGTTTTGTATATGTGCTGCTGAAGTGAGCCCATAGAGATGTTTGCTTTGGATGTACTGTACTGGTGATGTTTGTTGTCTCCTATTTTATTTCTCTTCAAACAACTATAATGGTAGAATAGCATGTTTATATAATTTTAAAAATACATCTGATCTAAGTGATCATTTAAGTCAACCCTTCATTTAAAAAAAAATTTTTTTTTAAAGAAAATAGGACAAAGAAAAGAACAATAGTAAAATACAAACAAAACAAAGCAAGGACATTAAAAATGATACGGGGTTTCAAACCAAATGATATGGATTAACAGTGGTTATTATATTATATATTATTATCTTCAATGAAGTTGCTCAGATTACCAGATGTAAGAAGACTGATCAAATCATTAAAGGGAATAAGAAAATAATAGTTTAAAAGAACATTAGAGTCAATACATAGTTTCACTAGACAGGATTGTAGGAATTCACCAATGGTTGTTATACTGCAAATTGTTGTCATCACATAAGTTGCTCAGATTACCAGATATAAGCATGCAAAATTGGTCAAAATATAAAAAAATACCCCTTTTAATCGTTGACTGTTCCCCTAAACAAACACCAGCAGTACAGTTATGCCACTCATCAGTGCTTCACTTAGAGGTGAAGAAATTATAGGTCAAAGATGTGAAGTCACAGCTGTTTGTGTTGACTTTTCACACTGAAGAGATCTGATATCTGTGGGTTAGTCTTTCCTTAAAAACATAAACACATTTATCCTTTTAAATACTTAGCTTTTTTTTTATCACCTTCTAGTGATTGATATCTGGTTTGAGTGAGAAAACTTAGTACAAAGAGATGACTTAGCCAAAGTCAGAGACAAGTAAAGTGGGGCAAGTATGCTGCTGAATTTCAGTGTTCTAATTTCAAGAAGCTCTTTTTTAAAAAATACACTAATTTCTTTTGATATTGAAAAATGAAAAGGAAATTTAAATTTTTTATTTTTCACATTGATCTTTTATATTTTGTCTTTAATGACTTCTGGGAAGTCAAATACATCCTGGAAAATTTGCAGAACAATCCTTTAAACTGTTCCCATGTCATTTTTATTTTTATTGGGGAAATGGGATGATTATAACTGGTTGTAGTGAAAGACTAGGTTGAACTGACAAAACCAGCAATGAATACCATGGCAGGAAACACAGTCCATGGAAGGCTTCTTTAAGAGGAATGAGATTATACCCATTTCCTGTTGTATAACAGACTACTTGAGCTCTAGTGTTACGTGATCATCTGTCTGCTTTCTACAGGTTCACTTTTACTAAAATGAGAGCCAGTGACTTCATCATCGCTTAGAGCTTTGAAACAACAAAATGAAATTCACTGCCTTTCACCAAACCTTTTCCCTAGTTAGCTATAAGGTTATATCTTGCACAAAGAATGAACAAGTAGAATCTACCGATCGCCATTTACTTTATTTGAGAAAAATAAAAACGAGTAAATAAAGTGCCAGAATGGTGGGTTGTGCCTAAGTGACAATATGGACACGTCTTACTTTTATTTTTCTAGTTGCGAATATTAGGTGAAGAAACAAAATAATGTGATTTTATTTTCTGTTTAGATTGCTTGTGAGTGTTTCCCTACAAATATATGTCATTATACTACACCGGATTACATTTTTATATAAGGAAAATCTGTGTGTCTTGAATACCAGGAATATAATATGACCACCAGTCGCATTTTAACATGGTGAAGAGTTGCAGTTCTCATTTGTGCTATCTTCTTCACTACATCTAATCTTCCAGGACAGATTCCATGCCTTATTCAGCTTTGTTTCTTTATTTCATAGAACAATAGGACCCTCAGTCAGTACCTTTTAAATGAATCTCAAAATCAAGTTCTACAATCATTCTGGTGTACATTCGGAGTTTCTTGTGCTTAGGATAAAATTCTGATTCTAAATGTAAAAACAGGATAGTGTCTTAATTTGGTATCATAGCCCATTCATATATAAAAATATATACAGCTTTTCAATGCTCAGGGAGACTGCGTCAAGACATAATACATAGTGGAGTGTGTGCCTTTCTCTACGCTGATGACATGGTTTTATTAACACAAACTGGGATTTTCCTTTCAAAGCTGCTGAACCTGTTGGCTACTTACTGTCAGAACAGTTTAACATCAACCAAGCTACAAGGAAAACCATTGTATTTGACAGACATTCTCCAGTATTTAAATGAACAATACTAAGTAACCCCATACAACAGGTCAGTGCATTCAGCTATTTGAATGTATATTTTGCATCTAACTTACTTGGGTGGGTCCATCAGGATACAATTCTACTTTTAAAAACTCAGACATTCACCACAGGCCAGGCTGAACAGTTTTTATGATCCAGGCAGCCAATTGGTAGTTTTCAGAGTGCCTGGCTGTTAGGGACTGCCCCTCCTCTTGGTTTAGAAGTGATTCTAATCCCTCCCCCACCCTGCTTGCTCAGGATTACATGATTCTTCAGATTCTGAATAAAGCTGTCAGCTGCCAAGAACAGGAAAGTAGATAAGGGAAGCATTTCTGAGAAGAGGGAGGAGCCTGAGGTAGGAGGGAGTAGTGTGGACCTCCTGGAGGATGCAGAGAGAGTAACGACACCCACAGAACAAGGTCAGATGAGTCAACAAAGGCTCATCAGTGCCTGGGTTGAGATAGGATAACGGGAGACCACCACAGTGGTTGGTGCCTGAGGAAGATGGCCAAGGGGTGAGGTGTGTGTCGGCGTCGTCGTCGTCGGCCCCCCCCCCCCCCCCCCCCCCCGGGTCAGGCAAGGATAACAGAGTCAGCCACAGTCCTGTTTTCTGCCACTGTATTAGGACTTGTCTTGCAGGGATAGGGCTTTGTTCCTATCGCTTGGAAAAGTGTAGTTCGAGTACAGAACCACATGGCGTGGTTCTGAAATGGGGCAAACCCACTGCTCATCAAGGAGGTGATACTCCTGAGGAAACTACCAGGCTACCCTGATTCTCATTCCTAAAGGCATGTTTCCATTTCAAGGCATAGAACCTCAGCGTCTCAGCTTGATACACGCTGTGTATTTATGCTGAGTCAGTATTACTGCTTAGAAGAATAATTTGGTCTTGGTTCATCAGAAAAACCTGTGTGTCTTGATTCTGCACAGGGGTAAATAATATCAGGCATTTAGAAAGTTAGAAAACATTAGGGCAGTTCTACCACACGTATGTCCCTCATATCAGAAATGTGGCTTCTTTTTAATGAGCAGCATGGAATATTGGCATTTCAGATAGCTGAACTTGGTCATGAAATGACAGCAAAGCGCTTGCCAAAGCTTGGCTGAAATGGGTATGGCTATCAGGCTATCCTAGGTTGGCTGCCTTCAAGGCAGAAATCGGGTGGCAGAGGTAAAGGTGCTCAACCCACGGCAGTCAGGAAACAGAACAAACGGAGAGCAAACAGAGAGCCATCAGCGAGTTGGAAAGGGAGATATACCCTGCCAGGTCCCACTTCAGTGACCTGCCTCTAACCAGACCCTACCTTCTAACAGCAAGTCAGCATTAAACTCATCAATGGAGTAATCTAGTGATGGGTACAATGCCCCCTGGAATATAATCACTTTCCAAACACATGAGGTTTTTGGAGGACATTTTACATCTAAACCATAACATTCTACCCCTGGTCTCTAAAAGATTCATGTCATCTTATTATCCAGAATTAACTTAGTCTATCTCTAAGAGTTGCCAAATCTTAGCAGTTCCAACACTGCTTAAAAGACCAAGTCCAAAGTTTCTGCTGAGACTCAAGGAAAATTCTTAGTTGTGAGCCTCTGGAAAAATAGAAAAGAAAATTAAATAATTGCAATGTACAATGACACAGAGTAAACATCACCCTTCTGTTATGGTTGATACATTGTGTCAACTTGGGGAGTCCAGAGGTTTGGCTGAGTGACTCAGCAGGAAGCCAGGGTGCTTACTTTGTATACATCCTGGGCCTGTGGAAGAGAAGGGCATGGAAATTATGTGAGTGCTACATGCCCCCTGGGTGGGGGTAGCCTGTTTACAATGTAAGGGAAGGAAAGAGGCTGCTTGCAGCCATTCCTCCCTTTTGCTCAAGTTGTTTTTGCTGTGTTCTGATGCCATGAACGTTTGCCCTCTGCCATGTGCCATTCTGCCTCTGAGCCAGCCAAGTATGGACACAATCTCCACAAACTGTAAGTTAAATAAACCTTTTCTTCCTTCATTTTGGGTGTTGGGTATTTTGTTTCAGCAATGAGAGAAAAGTAACCAAGACACTTTCCAAGGAGGAAGAACAGGAGAATAGAAAGGAATCAGATCAAACAAGACTAAAACCTTGCTGGAAAAACATCGCCTCTAGAACAACCTGTGGTGAGATGTGAACTCCAAGTAGGTTGGGTGGTCCCACCCCTAGGTATTGCCAACTGAAGCCCTCATGAACTCTCCCTTGGGTGAGTCAGCTCGCTACCTTTTGCTCTCTTCAGCACACAAGCCATATTCCTGGGATCTCCAACGTCCTGGGATCTCCACTGCTTGTACGTCTTCACTCTCACAACTTCATGCACTGCCCTCTCAGGAGCATGTTGCCTGACCCCCAAGGCCTTCTTCTGAAATGAGTAAAAGCCTCCATAAGCCTGTAACTTTTACATTCTCTCTGCTTGTAAAACTAGTGCCATGTGGATGATATCAAAATCTTCTGCATCTTGAGGAATAGCTTAGCCCCTTTATATCACAACTGCAGAGGCCTCTGAGTATCTTGATAGCTGTGTACACTATAAACAAATACTGGGAACTAATTTATTAGATGACTCTTCTTTAGAAGGAGACCCAGGGACTCTGTTCAAATGAAAGCTTTTCAGGTTTGCATCTTTGAGTCTGAGGAGGGTAGTCTCATTCAGATAGTCCTGATGCAAAACACTTGTCTTCTTTATAATGCTAATTTTTTCAGTGACCATGTTCTCCTTGGCGTCAACTTTGTTGGTGGTGAATTTGCAAACTGATGAAATTATAAAGTTTTCAAATCATTCAGTTTTGCCATTGCTCTTGATTTGCACTATAAATGTGGCTAAAACAGCCCTAGCTGTACCTATGCCACACAGTCAGAACACTTGACTGCCTTAAAATTTTCTCCACCACATTAATTAATCCACCAGCCTTAATCTTGATCTTCCAGAAATTCTCAGGACCTTAACCAAATAGAGATAATTTTTTGCCAGGGTGTAACTGTTAATGGAGTCCTGTTTCCAACTGAAATCTGATGCTAACCATTATGACATTTATCCTTACCAACATTCTGGTCTTCGGAGCTCCTACCAGAATCTCTCAGCAAGCTCAGCTTACAGCATTCTAGGGCTTTTGTATCACACATCTCCAAACTTTTCCAAACTCCTCCTGCAAATAAGTTCTTAACCTTTCTAAATCACATAGACAGGTATACCATGGGTGCACTTCTGTGGTGCTAAAACATGTGTCACTCGTTTTCCCATTACTTGGACACAGTGCCTAAGGACTTAAAGGCGGGGAGGTTTATTTTATCTCATGGATTCAGTTCACCATCAGCTGAGTCTAAGGCAGAAACAGGATGGGAAAGGCATGGCAGGAGAAAAGATGCTCATCTCATGGAAGCCAGGAAGCAGAGCAAAGGGAGAAGAAGGCAGGGAGGGAGATACACCATTCCAGGTCACAACCTGTAGTGACCTGCCTCTAACCAGGCCCCAACTCCTAACAGCCAGTTAGCTATGACCTCATCAGTGGACTAAGCCACTGATGCGTATAGTATCTCCATGATCTAATCATCTGCCTAACACCTGAGGCTTTGGGGACCCCTTTTAGATCTAAATGATAGCAGAGCTCCTTGTCATGTAAACCATTCAGATACAAAGAGCAAAAGAAATGAAATCCTATTTAAGGAACTCTCACAAGAACAACTCAGATGGAAAACTAACCCTTAATTTCTGTGAGATCACTGATATCTTTACAAACACAGTGGGAGAAAGCAGAATGGATCTAAAAAGTGAACACAATTACTTGGTCAGGAAAGTTACCTAGAAGTTTAACTGAAGAAACTAGAGAGTTCTCCAGTCACTTTAGAGATGAGGAAGCCAGACCCAGTGATGTTTTATAATCACAGTTCACCAATAGTATGTGTCTGTGTGGGTGCATGCACGCATGTGTGCTTTTGTTGTATTTGTACCATAATGGAATAGAAAATACATTCACCTCTTAGGGTATAGGTGCTACTTTTTCAGTACAGTGACTTCACCTACAAAAGCCTTGCTGTATTTGTAATCCATGTGTGAATTTGCAGAAGGCTTTTTGCAGGCTTGATGTCTAGGGGTTGGCAGAGGAATTTCTCAGATTTTGTGGGATACCCCATTATCTGAGGGTAATGCTGGGAAATCTCCTTGGGGTAATGTACCAAAATCTAGGTGGAGGTGGCAGTGGTGATATCACTATGGGGTCTTTCTGTTGGACTGGCACGAATGAAGTATAATAAGGGCTATAACTTTTTTGGCCGAGTGCAAACCTGGAATTCTAACCCAGCAAGGAGTTAGGGTGAAAACCAGAAGCTGGGCAGAAAGCCAGTCAGATTGAATGGTAGCTTAATTCCCAAGGGTCTCAGTTCACCTCAAGGAACACTGGACAAACTACTTCCAGATTCTGCTTAATCATGAGAAGGAAACTTCTGATGTATTGGAGACAACCATTCCCAGCTCCTGAACTTCCCTGAGGTGGGAAGCAGTTGAGTAGGTATGGAATACTCAGGACACAAGAATGCATATTATTTTTCATAGATGTGGGGTTTCTTCTAGAAAATACAACTGTTTATAGTGGAAAGTACAAGAAAAGGATAAAGAGGGAAGTGCTATAATTAACTATAAAGTCAAAAACTGTCAGGATTATTCATTCTCTACATATTTTAAAATTAAGGTACTATTATAAATATTGTTCAGTGAACTCTTTCCAGTCAGTATTTCTTGAACATTTTAGATCTTTAAATGGATATTTTTTATTAGGAATAATTCTTTTCTTTCCTCCTCTTTCTCCTCATCTTCCTTCTCCTTCTCCTTCTTTTTCCCCTTCCCCTTCCTCTACCCCTTTCCCTTCCCCTTCCCCTTCCCCTTCTCCTTCTCCTTCTCCTTCTCCTTCTTTTTTTAGACAGGGTCTCCCTATGTAGTTCAGCCCTACCTTGAAGTTATTATGGGTCCAGGCTGGCTTTGAACTCTCCGCAGTCCTCCTGCTTCAGCCTCCCAAATGCTGGAAATGGTTTAGAAATGTGAAATCTTAGGCTCTATCCAAGACTTAATGAATCTAAATCTACATTTAAGCAAACATCGAGGTAATTAATATTCACACTAACACTTGAATAGCACTAGGGGAGTAATCAGTAAATATTTATGTGTAAGTTAAGTCATAGAACTTGACCTTAAGGATCTTAAGCCAAAAATGGAATGGTAGCATTTTTTGAAAATAAATTGATATATCATACATAACTCAATACCACACTTTTGGGATTAAGCCTCAGCAACATTAGAAACAGTAATTTATTGCTTTTTTCCATGGGGCTCTACCATTAATGCATTGCCTACCTGCAATGCCTTTTCAGTCCAAGTTTTAACTTGGACCAAGAGAGGAACAGAGAGAGAGAGAAAGAGGGGAGAGAAAGAGAGGAGGAGGGAAAAGAGAGGAGAGGAGGGGAAAGAGAAAGAGGGAGAGAAAAACAGAGAGAGAGAGAGGGAGGGAGGGAGAGGGAGTAGTTTTCCTTGGGCCAGGCTTACGTCCTCTTGATTAGTTTGAGCCAAGGTGCAGGGTCACGTGGCAGGCACGGCTACTGCAGCGTGTCCCCTCCTCATTTGCCCCCTCCCCATGTAATCATAAGCCAATACCAGAGATGGAGGATATTCACGAGGCAGGCACCATCCTAATAGTTGTCTGCTGTAATTTTTAAAGTTTTCTCGTTAGTGACATACACACATTCTGAGAATAATTGGGTCTAGAAGCATAAGAGCCTATTTCCAGTCTTTTCCCCCTCTGTAGCCCTATTGCTGTGATTTTCTTTATCTTATTTTTTCCATCAAAGAGTTCATACATGCTAATGATTGCAGCATTTAACATTTTGCTGGTGACACAAATGTACTTCCAGCTTGAATCCCTTTTCTGAGTTTCAGCCTCATATCTCCAAATGTTCCATCATTACTTAAAGTTCAACATGGCCAAAATTGGGTTCATCATCTGTCCCTCCCAACTTCCTTATTTCTATCAAGATGCTACTATCTTTGATGACAGTTAAGCATCTGTGGTTCTTTCCCTGTTTTTCAGATGCTGCTATTAAATCTTGAACTTTAAAATGTAAATTTCTTTACATCTCCCTCCTTTCCTAACTACTAACCAGAGTTCAAATTCCCATCCACTCTGTTAGGTATCTGTAGCCCGTGACCTGCCACGCCCCTCCTCCTTCCAGTCCGTCATACCACTTTGGTGCATATCTTCCTTAGATTGTATTTGTGTCACTCTGCAGTTTACCTCAGAAAATACCCAGTGATATTTCGGGAAATTTTAGAGATCGGAGATTGTCACTGTAACATAGCACACTTGGTAATTCAGAGATCTCTACTATCAGTAATCTACTTAAAAGCTATTTGAAAAAAATTACCTGTTTAGAACTATTCTATAAGCTAGATGGCCAACTCTACTAGAAATTAATAGCACTATGTTGACAAAAAGACCAAGATGTTAGCATAACCATTAAGTTTTTATTTTGAGTTAAAAGACATTCAAAAAAGTTACAAAAGTAGCGTTCCCTAAATATGGCTTATCATAAGCATTGCCTTAGTTACTTTTCTCTCATCGTTGGGACAATATATCCCATATTCGAAGTAAAAGAGGGAAAGGTTTATTTAGCTCCCAGTTTATGGAGGTTTCAGTCCATAATCAGCTTGCTCCAAAAATGGTGGCATGTCAGAGGGGCAGTGGTTCAAGATGGCAGACGACAGCAAAAGCAGTAAGAGCAAAAAGGGGGAAGAGCAAGCTTCTTTTCCTCCCTTATATCATAAGCAGAGGTGGGTGCAGCACTCACACCATCTCCTTGCCTTTGTCTTGCACAGGCTGAGGATGTTTACAAAGTGAAGACCCTTGCCCTCTGCTGAGTCAACCTGGAAATGCTGTAATTCTGTTTCCTGTGGTTAGGGCGTGAACATAAGAGGTTCAGGTTTAACAATCTGTCTTCAAAAAGCCTATCCCCATGACCACGTGAGGCTTTGAGGGGACATCCAGATACAAACCGTACCAACCATACTATAATAATTAATACCAAGAAGTTAACGTTGATGTATTATTAAATAATCTATAGATCTTATTTAAATTTTGTCACAATAAAGTCCTTTTTATAGTTCATGATCTAAATCAGAAGTATGCACTACTTTTGATGGGCTTGTCACTTTAGTTTCTTGAAATCTGGGACAGTTCTTCAGACTGTTGCTCATGATGCTGGCAATTTTGAAGGGTCTTGAACAACTGATATTTTATA
Source organism: Dinomys branickii (assembly GCA_004027595.1). Classification (NCBI taxonomy): domain Eukaryota; kingdom Metazoa; phylum Chordata; class Mammalia; order Rodentia; family Dinomyidae; genus Dinomys; species Dinomys branickii. Next base: position 61,621 of record PVLD010002748.1, on the reverse strand, counting down.
TGTTATAGAATATGTTTTAATTTGTGCTTAGCTGATATTTCTGCATGGTGAAATATGCATTTTGAATTATACATTTGGACAAGAATACCAGCAAAATGGTAGGATGTCTTTCTCAGTCTTCAGGGAGTAGATGATGTCAATCTGTCTCGTTATTGCTGATGTTAATTATGATCACTTGGTTAAAAAGGTTTCCAGCACTTTTTGCACTTAAGCTCATACTCCCTTTGGTTATTAATGAGTATGTTGTGTGAATGTATATTAGAACCATGCAAACATCTTGTTTCTTGCTATACTTTTGCTTATTTTGCAATCCATTGATTCTAGCCTGAAATAACTATCATTAACTGAGGTAGCTGCAAAATGGTGCTCTTTTCATTATTCCCTCTTTGCTTATTAATTGAAACTTTGCTCTAAGAAAGAGCTTTCTTGTCTTATATATGTATTTATCTATTAAATCATTTATATAAGTATGTGCATGAATATTTATTCTAAGAGTTATATTACTATTATTACTTATTATTGCTTATTATTATTACTTTCATACTCAAATTTTCCCAGATTTGGCTATTCAGAATTTAGGTTTGCTCCTGTGTACTTTTAACAGGGCTATATTATTATTTTAAAAGACATTTACTTTCTCACAGGAGATTTCTAGGCTTATCTTGTACTTCTCCATCCAATCCCTAGAACTTGCCATTTCTCCCCAGAGCTCTGGATCCTTCTTGCTATTATTTGCATCTGGAATCCCTAGAAGCCCAAGTGTTTAAGTCTTGGTCTCCAGGTTGGTGCTTTTGGGAGGGGGTAGAAAGTTTAAGAGGAGGGGCTTAGTGAGAGGTTTCAGGTTATTGGAAGTTTGCCCTTGAAGGTGGTTCTGGTCTCTTCCTGTTTTTTTTTTCCATGCTGGCTGTGAAATGAGCAGTTTTGCTTTGTCATACACTTCTGCTATGATGTGCTACCTACTACAGGTTTAAAGCAATGTGACCAATTATTATGGACTGAAATCTCCAACAGTGTGAACAAAAATAAATTTTACATCTTTATAAATTGATTATCTGAGGTGTTTTGTTACAGTAATGTCTAACAGTATGTCTAACATACTTCTATTGCCATGCAAAAAATGATGTTTGAAAACCAAGAATTTGGCTCCTACTTATGTTCATTGTTACTATAGTGTCATTGTGCTTACTCCTCTTTGTTAGTGAGCTTTCTGTCACTATGACAAAATACATGAGAAGAGCAATTTAAAGAAAGGAAAGGTTTGTTTTGGCTTATAGTTACAAAGGCTTCAGTCAGTGGATGGCCAGAACCATTGCTTTAGACTTGTGGCAAGGCAGAAAAATGATGATCAAAAGATATGAAGAGGAAATATCCTTCCTTTATAGCAGCCAGGAAGGAGAAAGAAAGAGAGAACAGAGAAGGGGGAGACTCTACCAAGGCAAATCCCTCATGACCTACTATACACCTCCTCCTAACAGTCCACTCAGCTGTGAAGACATCAATAAATTAATCCACTGATAAGGTTAGCACCCACATGATTTAGCCACCTTCCTAACGAGCCCATTAAATGGTAGCCAAGCCTTTAGCACATGACTTGGGGGACATTTAAATTACAAACCATAACAGCCACTCAGTGTAACAACTATATGTACTTCTATACAGACATATACATCTATTTCTACTACACCGTATATAAATTATGAACTTTTAATCTGTCTTATGTGTCCCCAGTAAGAAGTCTTGAATGGGCAGCTTGTATGCTAGAAGCAGACCACAAATATATTTTTTACTGGTTCAATTTGCAATGAAAAAGAAAACATGAAATAATAGAAATGGTTTAGATAAATAAGGCAAGCATGGAGTGCATCCATCAGCCTGGGGCCTTGGTGGCCAGGCACTGGGCCAGGCACTGGGCCAGCTGTTCTTGGGCTCTACTTCTCTGTCTCCCCTGGGAATTGAAGGTGTTTGACTCCTTTGTCAGAGATAGGGTGGCTGGGGAGCACCAAGAGGGCAGAGTGGTAAGCAGCAGAGAAAGAGCCTCTCTGAGAGTTGCTGTCCAGACCCTGGAATAGAGCAATGCCAGGAAAACACGAAGGAGGGAAGTGAGCCCCCTGGACCTCAGAAGGATGTGGAAGCATGAACCGAAGCCTATGGAGAGAATGAAGAGAGAAACTGCAATGAAGAAGAAGGAAGTAGCCAGCAGAGCCTTCTTCCAGAGACGGCGCTCATTGCAAGAGGGGGCTGCATAAGCCTGCTAGTAACTCCAGAGCCCTCCGCAGAGATGGAGCAGTGTAGGGGAGCGGTGGGCCTGAAGGACTGCACTAGCTGGTGCTGAGTGCTGAGGGCTCAGTCATTCCATGTGAAAGAGTGACTGTCTGGGAGCCATCTTGGATAGAGGCTGAGTGCGCTCAGAACTCAGAGCAGCTGCAGACTTCATCTACTGGCTCCCAGCTGGGCTCAGGCCCATGGAAGTTGCGCAGAAACTACAGGCTGAATGAGTCTGGTCTTGGCCAGTGGGTGCAGGCTTGCTGAGATTATCCATTACCCCACCAAAAAGCTACTGCTGGTTTGCTGAGATAAATTAACATGTATCAAGACTCTACCTCTACACGTTCTCTACCACTGACAGCAGAGACAAACCTGCCAATGGACTTTGTTTTTCTTTCTCTCTTCCTTATTTGTTTTTGTTGTGGTGGTGGTTTTGCTTTTTGCTTTTTTGGGGGGGGATTTCTTCTTTCCTTCATTGTTTGATTCTGTTTTATATGAGGAAGAACATGGTTGCTAGCCTTTCTGTGGTTCTTGTTCTGCTCTGCTCTTCTTTGTTACTTCCTTCTGTCTCTTCCTCCAGTCTTCTGTGCCAGTTTCCTGAAGTAAGCATGATCCCTCTTGGTCCTCCAACCTTATTTCTAATTGCTTCCTTTTTTTCAATTTTTCTATTTTCTCTCTAACAACTTTTAAATTTTAACCCCTAAGGGAAAAATTGACATATTAAGCACTTATATACTGTATATAATTTTCTGGTTTGTTTCAGATTTTGTTATATAAGCACAAATCTAGTTCATAGTTAAAGGTGACAAATTAATGGTTACATCAGTTTGTCATTTTCTAGGCTATGTTTGATGCTATTGTTATTGATGATGGTACCACTTTAGCCGAAAGTGACATAACTGTTCTAAACAGCTGTTCCTCCTGGTATTTCAAGACTCAGGTTGGCTAAGGGTCATAGAAAATAGTTCCAAAGAACCAAGGCCTGGGTCAAGCTGGTAGCAACTTCTTATCCCCAACAAATTGAAGAGGTAGGATCTGGCAACAGAGTCAAAATCCAAAAATCAGCTACACCTGCAAGATACCTTGGAGAAGTAGTCATTTCCTAAGGGTTTCAAATACTAGCAATAAAGCAACCCACCATAGACTATTTACAAGCACTACCCCCAGGAATTAAATTTTAAAAAAAGAAAGAAAGTAAAATAAAATGAGAAGACACTTAAGCAAAATGCAACCCCAAACATCCAGTTCACCAAAGGCAAGCCCAGGGGGCAATGTAGTGGGAAAATGCAAAAGTCACCCATCTGACCTCTCTGAAGTGGTAACAGCAAAGTAATTGTTTGAGACTCTAGAAAATTCAAATCAGAAATAATTTCTTAGATACGGTGAGATGATGCAGAGATGGTGCAGATTTCTGCAGAGATGGTACTCACAATGAAAATCATGCTTAGTGACTCTAGAACAGATATAGATTTTAAAAATAGAAGAGCTTAAGAAAATTATGGAAGCCATGAATGCTCACCATAGAAAAGAAATGGAATCCATAAGGCAGACTCAAGCAGAGATACAGGAGAATAAAAATTCTCTTGAAGTTGTTTGCATTATGATAAGCCAATTCGAGGGTAGAATCTCAGATATAGAAGACAGGTTTGCAGTTACTGATCATGAAAGGAAAGATTTCTTCAAAATAGCAGGGATCATGGCAGTCAATCTAGCAGCTGCTAGAAGAGGCAAAGAAGAATAACTTAAGTTTTATTTGAGTCAATGAAAACGCAGGGGATAGTACAAATGATATTTAAAAAACCTGTTCACAGACATCATGGCAGAAAATGTCCCTGGTAGGGAAAAAATCTTTGACATTAAGTGAGGCATATAGAAGCCCAATTAGCCATGATAAAAAAACTACATCCAGCCATATCATAGTCAAGATTCCAAAAAGTTCAACACAAGAATAGAATCTTAAAACCTGTTAGGGAAAAGAAACAAATCACCTATTAAGGAAAGCCCATCAGAATCACAGCTCACTTCTCAGAATAAACCCTTGAGTCAAGGAGAGCTTGAAGCTCTAAAGGAAAACAAACTTCAGTCCAGATGGCTGTATTCCACAAAACTAACTATCTTTCAAAACTGATGGAGAAATAAAATACTTTCATCACAAAGAACATCTGAGGAAATTTATGACCATCAAACGAGCACTCCAAAATGTTTTGAAGGACACTCTAGAAAGAGTAAACAAGGACTACAACTCCATGAACCCCAACAGAAGGAATCCACTAGGCAAGACAAAATATTGGGGTGGGGAACCCAACAACAGGAAAATAATAAGACTAGAATAAGTCAATACATGTCAGTTATAACCGTCAGTGTTAATGGTCTCAATTCATCAGTCAAAAGACATAGTCTGGCAGAATGGATCAAGAAGCAGATCCAACAATATGCTGCATACAAGAAATATTTAATTCAAAAAGAAATTCATAGACTGGAAGTCAAAGGATGGAAAACAATACTACATGTGACAGAGCTCAGGAAAAAAAAAGAAAACAGCAGTAGCTATTATATTTTCAGAAAAAGTAGATTTCAAGTCAAGAATGATTAAAAGAGACAAAGAAGGTCACTATATCTTCACAAAGGGAACAACCTCAGAGGAAGAGAGAAAAATCATAAATGTATATGCAATAAATACCAGTGCAGCCAACTATATAAAACAAATATTAATGGACATGAAAAATCAAATAAGCACTAATACATTTGTATTGGGGGATCTCAACCCCACTGTCACAAAGAGATAGATCAACTAGACAAAAAAAAAATCAACAATGAAATATTAGAACTGAACCAGTCTTTTGAATGAATGGAATTATTAGATGTCTACAGAGTGTTCTACCCCACAACATCAGAATACACATTCTTCTCAGATGCACATGGGACATTCTCCACATTCTCTATAGTAGACCACATACTCACTCATAGAACATGCTTTAGTAAATGCAAAGGAATTGAAATTATCCCATGCCTGTTATCAGACCATAGTGCAGTGAAATTGGAAATTAGTGGCAAAAGAAACCACAAGAACTTCATAAACATATGGAAATTATATAGCACCCTCTTGAACAACAAATGGGTCACAGAGGAAATTAAAGATGAAATTAGACAGTTTCTACAGTTAAATAATAATAAAAATACAACATACTAGAACTTATGGGACACAATGAAAACAATCCTAGGAGGGAAATCTATAGCAGTGAATACGCATATCAGGAAAATAGAACAAGCACAAATAACTTAAAAGTGACCCTCAAAGTTCTAGACAAAGAAGAACAGGCTGAGCCAAAAGCTCATATTAGGGAGGAGATTATGAAGGTTAGCGCAGAAATTAATGCATTGGAGACTAAGAAAACAAAACAGTGAATCAATGAATTAAAGAGTTGGTTCTTGAAAAGTTAAATAAAATCAATAAACCTTTAGCTAACCTTATCATAAAAAAGGAAAGAAAAGACTCAGATGCAATTAGGAATGAAAAGGGTGCAGTCACAATGGACCCTGGGAAATCCAGATCATCTATAACTACTTTGAAAACTTGTATTCTTATAAGATGGAAAATGCAGAAGAAATGGACAGATTCCTAGATACATATGAATTACCAAAGCTGAATCAAGAACATGTACAAATCTCAAATAAACCAATATCAATCAATGAAATCAAAGATGTAATTAAAAACCTACCAACAAAGACAAGCCCAGGCCCTGATGGATTCACTGCTGAATTCTACAAAAATTTAGAGAAGACCTAATACCACTACTTCTCACGCTGTTTAATGAAATTGAAAGAGAAGCAGTACTCCCAAATTTATTTCTGGAAGCAAGTATTACCCTGATACCAAAACTGGAGAAGGAACCAAGAAAGAGAACTACAGGCCGATCTCCCTAATGAACATAGATGCAAAAGCCCTCAATAAGATACTGGCAAACAGAATGCAACAGTTCGTCAAGAAGACTGTACACCATCACCCAGTTGGATTCATCCCAGAGATGCAGGGATGGTTCAACAGATGTAAATCAATAAGTGTAATATACCATATTAACAGAGCCAAGGACAAAATCATATGATCACCTCAATAGATGTGGAAAAAAACTTTGACAGTGTCCAGCACCCATTAATGATAAAAACACTACAGAAAATTGGAATAGATGGTCTTAACTCAATCTAATAAAAGACATCTATGACAAACCAACAGCCAACATCATACTAAAAAAGAAATAAGGCAAACACATCTCCAAATAAGATAAAATCATACATAAAAAATTCATAAAATCAACTAACCTTTAGCCAACCTTATCAAAAAAAAGGAAAGAAAAGTCTCAGAAGCAATTAGGAATGAAAAGTTTGCAGTTGCAATGGACACTGTAGAAATCCAGAAGATCATCTATAACTACTTTGAAAACTTGTATTCTAACAAGATGGAAAATGCAGAAGAAATGGACAATTCCTAGATACATATGAATTATATTACTAGATACATATGAATTTTCATATTTAAAGAAAAATGAGGCCTGGCATGGTGGTGCATGCCTATAACCCCAGCACTCGGGAGGCAGAAGCAGGAGGATTGTTGGAGGTTCAAGACCAGCCTGGACTGCAAAGTGAGCTCAAGGCCAGCCTAAACTGCATAGTGAGACTCTGTCTCAAAAAGGCAAAAAAAAAATTTCTAGTATGCAAAGGAAGGTTGAAGTACATAGGGTGGGATTGAAGCACCACAACCTTTTAATTTTTTTAAAAAGAAAAAAAGTAAAACAAAATTTCAAAGCAAGATAATATGAGAGTAACAATGGTTAATACATTGCATACTGTTGTCTTTAAATTATTTACTCAGATTACAAGATATAGGCATTTAACTGTCCAAACAATATTAACACAAAATTTCCTTTTCAATGGACTAAGAGGAATCACACCTTAAGCTCCCGTTATGGTTTAAATTTGCAGCCCTACCTCCAAAGACTCATGCACCACAACCTTCAAGGACTTAGGGACTATCCTCGTTTGTGTTCCCCTCTCTCTCACTCACTGCTTCCACCTTCAAAGTTACTCCAGGTTGTGGTGCAGCTCTCTGGGGGCCTCTGGCTATTGTGTCCACACACCAGGCTAGAAGAAGACAAAGAGAAATAGGCAAAAGGGACTCCCCTCCCACCTATCTCAGCCCTTTCTGAGCATCACCTGACACATGCCTCTAATCCCTCTAACTCTTGGAGGCTGAGGCAGGATGGTCACAAAAATGAGCCTGGCCTTGGAAAATGTCTCAAAATAAAAAATATGAAAAAGTCTGGAGCTGGAACTTAGTATGAAAGCCCCAGATTCAAATCCTACCTAACGCAAGGGAGAAAAAAAAGCAACTGGATATTCATAGCAAAAGAATCAAGTTGGACTCTTATACAAATATAAAGATTAATTCAAAACGGATCAATAACCCAGGTTAAGACCTAAAACCATAAATTTAGGGAAAATATAAGGGTAAATCTTCATAATAATGGACTTGGTGGCTGATTCTTAGATGTTACACCAAAAGCACAAGCAATTGGAGAAAAAAATAGATAAACAAGAATTCATCAGAAGACTCCCTTAAAGACTTTTGTGCATTTAAAGGTATTAAAAAGAAAGTGAAAGACAACCTAAGATTGGAAAAAAATATTTGCAAATTACATATCTCATAAAGGTGTAGTATCTAGAATATATAAAAACCTCTCACAGCACAACACAAGAACACAAACAGCTCAATTAATATTGGGCAATGATTTGGGTAGATAGTCTTTCAAATAATGTGTGTGAATTTCTAGCAAACGTGAAGAATGTTCAAAAGCATTACCTATTGCGGAAATAAAAGTAAAAGTAGCATAGACCGTGACCTCACACCCACTAGCATGGCTACAAATAAAATGCGAGGCGTAATAATAATTGGGGCAGACATGGAGAAGTTTCAACCCTCAGATATTGCTCATGGGACAGGAAAGTGGTCTAGTCACTGTGGAAAATAATTTGGTTGGCCTTCAAAATTTAGGCAGAATCAGCCATTGACCTAACAATTCTGCTTCTGTCTAGGCATAAGCCCCCCCAAAACTGAAAAGGTATATAGAAGCAACTCCGTGTGCACACATGTCCATAGGAACATTATTCACAACAGTCAAAAGGTGAAAACAGCTCAAATGTCCATCAACAGAGGTATGCATAAACAAACTGTGATAGATACATAATGGAATATTCACCAGCCAGAAGGTGGGAAAAGTACTGATACATGCCACAACCGGAATGAACCTGCTATGTACAATGCTAACAATGAGAGAAGCCAGACATAAGAGGTGGTAGAGCACATGATCCCTTTTATAGGATGTGTCCAGAGTAAGCAAGTTCAAGAGGGCAGAGAAAGTTTGAGAGATGCCAGGGACTGAGTGGATCTTGGTTATTTCTCTCTCGGTGCTGAGACAAAATACCCAACACCCAAAATGAAGGAAGGAAAGGTTTATGTAGTGCACAGTTTGTGGAGGTTTCAGCCCATACTTGGCTGATTCAGAGGCAGAGTGGCACATGGCAGAGGAAAAACGATCATGGCAGCAGAACATAGAAAAAACAACTAGAGCCAAAGGGAGGAATGGCTGCAAGCAGCCTCTTTCCTTCCCTTACATTGTAAACAGGCTACCCCCACCCAGGGGGCGGGTAGTACTCACACAATCTCCATGCCCTCCTCTTCCACAGGCCCAGGATGTATACAAATAAGCACCGTGGATTCCTGCTAAATCACTCAGCCAAACTTCTGGACTCCGCAAGTTGACACAGTGTATCAACCATAACAATGCTGCTTATGCGATATGGGGAGAAGCTGCTTATGTGATATGGAGTTTTACTCTGAAGCAATGAGAATGTCTTGGGATAATATAAAGGCAGTTATTGCACAACATTGCAAATGGATGAAATGCCACTAATTATTTATTTTTAAAAGGTTAATTTTATTTTATGTGAATTCTGTCTCAATAAATTACTTAAAATTTTTTATTGTAGGTGGTCTCTAAAATGTGGGACAGTGGAAACATTGTATGTGAACTCAGGTAGGATCTTAATGAGTGTAAAGAATACAAATAACTGAGACTAAAACATAGCAAACTCAATAGAATCACTGAAAAGTAGGCTTGAGAGGTAGGCAGAGATCAGAAGTGGGGTGAAAATTGCAAGGAATTTATTGAGGGGGAACAAGAGAAAGAATGATGTATCCTTTGGTTTAAAAAAGATCACCCTTGGGCTGGGGGTATAGTGCAGTGGTGTAGGGCTTGTCTGGCAAACACCAGGTCCTGATTTTGAGGCTTGTACCAAAAAAGAAAAAAAGAAAAAGATCACCCTGATTACTATGTGGAGCACAGATTTTAGGGGAGAATGCAACATTCAGTGAGTCTGGTCGGGAGGTTCTTTTAAAGATCTAGGCAAGGGACAGTGGTGGACACACCTAGGATAGGGGTGATGGGAAGTAAATGGCTATGAAAGACGTGAACAATGTTTGAGAGCTGTACTGGTCAGCTTTCCACTGCAAGGTCAAGATGCCTGACATACACAACTTCAAAGGGTCAGTCCATGGTCAGCTGCCTCTGAGACAGAAGCACCGTGGCAGAAGGGCATGGTACGAGAAAGCTGCCAACCTCACGATGGCCAGGAAGCGGAGAGGAGTGAGACGGGGGAGAGGGAGACAGAGGGACAGAGGAGGGGCCAGGGACAGGATATAGCCTTCAAAGATGTGTCTCCAGTGACACACATCCTCCAGCTGGGCCTCGTCTCCTCACGGCCCATTCATCTATGAACTCATCAGTGGATTGACCTGATGAGTTCAGTTTCCTCATAATGAAGTTGCCTTTGTAGTCCTCACATCTGGACATTGCTGCACTGAGGATCAAGTCCTCAATGTGTGGAGTCTTTGGCGGTATGACCGCAAATTTAACCCGTGGCAAGAGCTTAGTTAGATGTACTATATTATTGCCAGGTAAAATACAGTGTGCACAGTTACATTTCAATGTTTTGGAAATGCAGTACTATTCTGAAAATTATTTTTTGTTTACCTAAAACTTAAATTCAGTGAGGGTCTTATTATTTTTAAACTGTCAACCACATGTGAAGGGTAAAAGAATGGAAGAATTACTGGTGTCTTCAAGAACCAGTGCTTAGTGGGCCATAACACTCTTTACTGAGCTAGGGAACCTTGTGGAAGGACTGATTTTGGGAGGAGCAGGGGAGCATCACTCATTCAATTTGAATTTTAACCTATAATTGGTGGATTAAGATTAACAGAATCACTCAGAGAGAATGGAAAGAGAAGACTATACAGGATAATACAAGGACTGTGGAAAATAATTTGGTTGACCTTCAAAATTTAGACAGAATCAGCCTTTGACCTAACAATTCTGCTTCATTTAAAAATGTTCAGAGAAAAACTCCCAGTATAGTAGACTTAGCAGTGGCTTTAACAGGGTGGGGTGGAAACCAGGGTGGTGATAGTACAGAAGCCTGAGGAGAGGTTCAGGGAGGAAGAAGTGGTGTACGAGTTAGAAGTTGCAGAGAAGTCAAATCAGTTGAGGACTGAAAGATCAATAATTTGGGCAATTAGGTGATTTGGGGAGATTTGAACAAAGAGTCATTGTAACCTGAGTTGGGGAAGAGGACTCTTTATAGTCATACTTCTGATTCTCTTCAGAGTTGATTAACTGTTCTTCCTCTTTTTAAGATGCATGTCAGGTGTGTCTGTGAGTGCAGAAGCTAGAGATGTCAGCCTCTGTCTAAATGCTAAGCCAGTTAAAATTGACTTGGTATGTACCGAAGAAAATGTGTTATAAGAAAATAAATATAACTTAAAGGCAAAACACTAAACACCCAGTTAATTTATGGTGAAACATACTTAGTTTATGATTTTAGTTAATACATACTTGAACTAGAACAGTGTTCTGCTCTCATTTTTATTAAATACTGTAGGTGTTTGCTGGGGCATGAGGTAATAACCCAAATACAATTAAAATGACCATAAAATTAAAGGTCTCCACATAGGCTTCCAAGGATGGGTCTGTTTGAGGCTTCCAGTCATCAGCATTGGGTGGTCTGCTATCGGTGTATGATACCTAAATAGAGCCTTTTCTCCCTTAGGTCTGTAAGGTGTTAAGGTGTTTTTTTAAAATCCCATAAACCCTCGTTAAACACTTTTTTTTTCATAAAGAAAACTTAAATCTTTATTTGACGTGTTTTCTGTGGCAGTATTTTGGCGTTTTAACAAGTTCTGTAGAGAATCACTCTAATAATTCTATACAGCACTAAAGGGAGAAGGAAGGGTTATTTATTCAGGTTTTTGTATATTTAACTGCCTAATCCACTAAGCAATAGGCATAAGATTTTGGCACATTTTAATTTAATAAGGAAAAAGATCAAAAGAATCTTAAGGTGGAGAAAGTTAGGCTAATTTCAGGATTGCATATTAGCTGAACACAAGGTCTCACTACAGAATGAATTAACAGTGATTCAAATGTAGATTTTCTTACTACTGGAAGGTTGTTTTTCCCTAAATACTCTATAAGAAATAGTAGCACTTTTCCTCATCCTGTAGCTCCTTACTTTCTTTGCCTGCTTTGTACTTTACTTGTTGTGGTGATCAGTTTTTATCTACATACTTTGTCTTGAGGGAAGACTTTTGTCTTCTGCTCACTGTATATATTCCACGTCTAGGGCACCGCTTGGTGGTAATGACAGACGGTAACTACTTATTGAATGAATGGATGAATGAGGGAATAAATTAATAAATGACATTCCATGTGTTTCATGGTGAAACATGAACTTCACCTCTTTCAGAGTCCAAACTTCACATGCATCTAAATTGCTCTTACTTAAAGATCTCATTCTTTCCTCATTTACTCCACATTTTGAATTGCAAAATCTTGGCATCAGTAGGAATAATATTTGTATGATATAGTAATGATGTGAAGTCAGCTCATGGCTTTTTGGTGATGTCATGAAGCAGTAGTCCATATAAATGCATTTATACTCTAGAATTTCCTCCGAGTAGAAACAGGTGGTTATGTTAATCTTTTTTTCCCCCTCTGTATTTTAAAAGAAAACACTTCAGTTCACAGAAATATGGGTATTGGTAGTCTCTGCATTCCTTGAAAATGTTTAACTAGTGAGAAGAGTTCTGGGAATATAGAAGAGAAGGAAATAGCAGGAACCAGCTCTCCACCAAGACAAGACTCTTCAGGAATAATCTGTCAGAAATAGCTGTTCTGGAATTCCAGAGTCTATTGAATGTTTGCAACTGCCAGAGGAAAAGTTGCTTGGTAACTTGCAGTTAATTCCAGTAAATATTAGCTCTTAGCACGGTACCAGGTATCCACCACCTGCTACATACACGCCACGTGGCAGTCCTGTGCTTGAGTTCATTGAGCAGCTTGCATGTAGCCTGTGGGGGCCAGAGTGGGCTTTGTCTTCAAGTGTCAGGGGTTTGTAATCTGATTGTTAATTGCTGCTTCTGACCACAAAGGTGCAGACACAGAGGTGGGCAGTCACCTCCTTCTGTTGTTAAGAGCCCCTCCACTTCAACTGAAGTAATTTCAGTTGTTTAAGGGGCTGGTATGTCCTTTCTTTATCTTTCTAAAGTTTTCTCTTTTTCTCATTTTGGGATCCAGATCTTTCTGGAATTTTAGGAAGAAAGCAACTATATATACTATACAAGGAAATTTGAATGTGATTGCCTATGACTTGGAAAACATATAGATTGAAGGAAGAAGTGAGAAGACCTATAGTTTACACTTCAAGATGATCCCCGGTAGGTAGACCAAAATAATCAAGATCCAAACAGGAGAACTTGGAGAAGGAATAGAATCTGATTTCCAGAGTTACCATATTATTGTAAATATCTGGTTTTCAATAACACAAGGCATATAAAGATACAGGGAAATAGTTCCCATTCAAAGAGAAAAAACAAACAATCAGAAACTGTCCCTGAGAGAGACCATTGGCAGACCTACTAAATAAAGACTTTAAACTAAGTGTGTTAAGGATCTCAAAGAACTAAAGGAAATGTGGAGAAAATCAAGAAAAAGTTTCCATAAGGAATAACATATGCAAAATAAGGTAATTATCAATAAAATACAGAAGACCCTCAAGAAACAAAAAATAAATTACAGAGTGTACAAATACAATAGCTGACATTTTAAAATTCACTGGATATATTCGAATGCATTTTGAACAGGCATAAGAAGAAAAATCTGCAAACTTGAAGATATGGCAATGGAAATTAGTAAGTTTGAGAAATAGAAAGACACGACTCAAGAAATGTGAACAGTGATTGTGGGAACTGTGGGATAACATCAACCAGACTAACATTCAGACTGTGGGAGTTCAAAGAACAGAAAAATGGGCAGAGAGATTGCTTGAAAAAATACTGGCTGGAAACTCTAAATTTAACATGAATATACACATGAAAAAAACACACCATACTATAAGTGGGATTGACTAAAAAGGATTCACAATGAGACACATTATAATCAAACTATTGAAAGAGACTCTTAAAGCTGGAAGAGAACACCTTTACATTACATATAAATACTTCTCAATAAGTATATCAGCAGATATTACATTGCACACAACAAAGTTTGGAGGTCAGAATGGAGTGGGCTGATATATTAAAAATGTTAAAACAAAAACAAACAAACAAACAAACAAACAGGAACATCCCTGTCAATCAAGAATCCTATATCCAGCAAAATAGTCCTTCAAAAGTAAGGGATAAATTAATATACTCCTTGATAAATGTTGAGATTATTCTTTACCATTAGATCTAGCCACAAGAAATGTTCACGGGAGTCCTGCAAGATAAAATGAAAGAAAACTAGAAAGTACTTGAAATCTCATGACAAAATAAAGATCTTGGTAAGAGTAAATACATTGGCAATTGTAAAGGACATTGTGACAACACCCTGTGATTCCATTTTTATGTTTTCCACATAAGATACTAATAAACTAAAGAAATGACTATAGGAGCTAGAATTATTTTAACTGTAATTTGTAATCCTTTGGTTTTCAAAGTAATGTAAAGGATTAGTGCTTTTAAATTAATCGCTAGTGTATGTTTTCAGACATACAGCACACAAAACTATAATTTTGTGACATTAATAACTAAAATCACTTGTTAAAGAGTGTAAATAAGCAACATTTTTGTATGTTATTGGAACTAAGATCATAAATATACAAATTAGAGTGTTATAACTTTAAGATGTTATATGCAAGTTGGACATGGTGATGTACACCTGTAATCTCAGCATCCAGGAGGCAGAGGCAGGAGGATCACTTTGAGTTTGAGGCCAGCTTAGGCCACATAGTGAATTCAAGGACATTGTGAACTATGTAGCGAGACCCTGGCTCAAAATAAAAATTAAAAAAAGGGCTAGAAATGTAGCTTAGTGGTAGAGCCCCTCAGAATTCCACTCTCAGTACCAAAAAAAAAAAAAAAATAGGGATATCCCTTACTAATTAAATTTACAGCAAAACTACTTTCAAGTCTTGCCATTTGGTGAGGTACAAGAGGTTAGGACTTTAATATGACTGAGGTGTGTGTCACAGTGAAGCCCATAACACCACTCTGCAAGTTCCTTCTTCATTTCTAACACTTGCAGGTTACCCATTCTTAATTTATAATCCAGTTATTTAATTTCATTTGCTTGTACTTTTTTATTTAAGCATGTCAGTGTAATCCACTCCATTGGTGGAAATTTCCAAGACTTAATGGTAAATAAATATCAGCAACTAATACTTTTTTAAAAATTAAGAACATAAAGGAAAGAATAAAAATAAAGACAAGATACTATAGACATGGAAGAGATAGATTTCAAACATAACTGTGGAGAACTTATAGAAATGGAAAACAGTTACTGGAAATACAAAACCTGATTGGTAAGTGTGATGGTTTTCATATGTCAATTAGATTGGACTGAAGGGTGTCCAGACAGCTGGTAAAGTACTATTTTGAGGTGTGTCTTTAAAAGTTTTTCCATTAGATATTAGGGTTTGAATTATAAGGTTATTCTCATCAGTAGAACTGAACATCCTCCAGTCCTTTGGGGACTCAAATAGAAAAGCAAGGGAAGGATAAATTTGATCACTTTGTTTGAGACAGCATATCCATTTCCTCCTACCCCTGGACATTGACACTGTTGGCTCCTGGGCCTTTGTACTCCGGCCGGTATTTACACCATAAACCCCCATTCTGGTTCTCAAGCTTTTGGACTTTGACCGAATTACATTATTGGCTTTTCTTTCAGACAGTGGTCTGTGGGACTGCTCGGTCTCTGGAATTGTGTAAACTGGAATCCTTTAACTTTACAGGAAGTATTTATTCCTATAAGAAGTTCTGTCTGTGTGTCTGTGTGCCTGTCTATTGTTTGTCTTCCATTGGTTCTATTTTCCTGGAAAGTTCTAAGTAATACAGTATGCTAAACTGTCATTAGGCACCTTTGAAGAAAGAATTGGTGAACTGAAAGATAGGTTGGAAGAATCAAGGAGGTATCATAGAGAGGAAGAATGTAAAAAATAAGAACTAAATAACATACAGAAGGATTTCTACGCTAATCATAGTAGTTATATTAGTTTATGTTCCTGCCAACAATGCAGAAGGGTCCCCTAGTACACCCCAGGGGCTTGCCAATGTTTGTTATTACAGTACTTGATTTCTTGATGATAGCCATTTTTTCTGGAGCAAGATGGTATTTCAATGTTGTCTTAATTACCTTTTCTCTTCAGGACAGCCATGTTGAATTCTATTTTCATGTATTTATTGGCCTTCTGTATTTCTTCTGAGAAGTGTCTTAGTTTTGGTTGCCATTTGTTGACTGGGTCTTTTATTTTGATCTTTTTTAAATGGGAAGGGAAGCAAGAGATGTAGGGAGGAGGCAGGAATTAGAGGGGAATGGACAAAAAAGAATTAAGATGTATTATGCACATTGACAAACTCCCCACAACAAATGTAATCATCATGTCCTATAAGCATGTGCTAATAAAACAATCAGACAAAAACCCGTGGGGGTCTCGCATTTGCCTCATGAAGAGTATGAGAAAAGGGGACAGGAAAGGTGGAGAGAAATAGTGATCACCATGTTTGATTTAAAATGGGAAAAACTCCCCAAACTGCTGAAATTAAAAAAAACCACTCTGAACATGGTTAATTCCTAAATACTGATGAAGTGACACTGTCAGCCCTTGCTTCTGTCCAGTGCCTGCAAACACACACACACAAAGTAAGACCCTAAGAAGGGTCTAATAGCCTAAGTTTTGGTATTGATGTTCCTGGAAAAAGATTCTGTGGACAAATAGCTTGAAACTATTAGCTATGAGGTAAAGAGATTTTTCTGAGGGTTTTTCACATTTTTTCTCAATTTCAGATCCCATTATATTACAAAAATACAAATCATGCCCTTTCAATTATCAGACTATATGTTATCAGAATAGAATTTAATGGGCGGTAAAATAAAGCTGGCTAATGAATTAACATTTAAATTAATTTTTAAAGTGAAACATTTAAAGTTAAAACTCATCAAAGAAGATTAAGAAAATATTTAGACTCAAACTATGCTCCTGTATAGTTTGCTGTGTTTTTAAATACTTAACTAATGTGAGCTTTTTATTCTGAATGTAATACTTGTTTTGAAATTTCAATAATAAACGATAATATATGGATTTTTTTGCTTAAAGTCACATTCTGTCATATTTGGCTACAAACGTATGGTGGGACCAGTATGGTTCCTATCCAATGGAAATATGAATGAGACCACACAAAAATGGTTCCACTGTGTCATTTATTCAGTATAGTCTCATGAAAATAAACTTTTCTTACCACAAAAACTTGCTTGTCATTTCCCACTCTTTAAAATGATCACTCTTAACTTTACTTCTAGTACCTTATTCCTTTTCTAAATTAGTGTCTACCCTAAAGTGACTTAAATCTTGTTTATTTGATTTGGAATCCTTCATTCTTCACTTTTACCACATTTCTAACTGTAAAATACATATTATTAAAATATGTTGAGCCTTTGTGATAGTTCAATCTTGGTAATTTAAGAGTTTTGGCTCATCATTGAGAGTTTTGTGTTATTTGTATTTTTACTGAATTTGATATTTTTCTGTTTGTTTTAATTTTTAGAAATGATTTTAGCACATAAGTAAGAACTAACTTAATTCTCCAGAATATTCGATCTTTATTTAGTTTTATTTATAATCTTCAGTTTTGCATAATCTTTATTTAGTTTTTGCATACCCTGTTTATCAGACAGTGTATTTGTGAAACTTTTTAACATCCCCAAATCTTAGGTTTATCCTGACATTAATCCAAGACACCGAATTCAGCTTCAAAACAGCATGCATAATTTCCAGATCTTCTAAATAGATTGGAGACAGATTACTAGCAAAATATTCCATGCATAAGCAGAATATAACATGGACAATCATAATGGACTCTTTCCAGTTATTCACAGTCCATACATTCTAAAGGGTAATGCCCTACACGAGATCCAATAGTCTAAGAACAATGTGGCACAAAGTTTGTTTGATGGGAGACTTTACATGTCTATTATAATTTATTTTAATAAATTCCCATATCATATAACTTTTTGTTTCTCAACCTTAGTACTATTAGTATTATGAAACAGATAACTTTATTGTGGGGAGAGCTTTTGTTGTGTGTAGGATGTTTAGCAGTATCCCAGTTTCTGTCCACTAGATGCCAGTAGCACTCATCCCAGTGGGGACAATCCAAAATGTCCCCAGATGCTGCCAAAGTGCCTTGTGGGGCACAATTATTGTAATTAAGAACCTCTGACTTAGGGCGTTATGTTACTGAATATTCACTCAGCTCCTGGTCAAATCAAGTCTAGCCCCTTTGTGAGCAGTTGTTTTCTTTTGTATTTAAGGTTTCTCTGTCAGTTATACTTTATTTTGCATCTGACTAACTGATTTACTTGTTTTTTAAAAAATCTATCTCATGTTGCTAATCACAATTCCAAATGGGTAAGTTATAAAGGAGAAGTTTATTTGGGGTTCATAGTTCTGGTACAAGCTTGAGGGCCACATCTGGTAACACCTTTCTTTCTTGCAAAGTGCAAGGCATCACGTGGTGAGAGCCAAAGATAAGTGAGTCCTAGCCAAAGTGACTTTTAGGGCAGCCCTACTCTGGAGACATCCCATTAACTCATGAATCTACTAGAAAACTACCCATGATTTACATGAATGTATCAGTAGTTAGTGTTTGCTGTAGTTATTGCTCACTAATTATCTAATTAGTGACTTAATGAATAGCTCAAAACTAATTCTTCCTCCTAAATTTTTGCAAGTAATAGGAATATCTACACATGGTTATATCATTTCTGAGTGCACATTTCTTAATTTGGAACCGTAGGTAATTTCTCTAAGGGAATGTCATATCAAAGGAGTTGTTGCTTCATATAATGACCATTTTTCTGGTTAGCTTTAATTTGCTCTCTTATTTCCTATGCTTTCAAATACAACATTGTGCTATTTTATACCAACATTTTTAAGTCACATAGAATTAGAAAAAGGCACCCACTATTTGACCCCTTATGAAATTAATGCCTTTTTCAATTTATTTGAAACAGTTACTATCTTCTTTTTTCCCAGATTTTTTACTTTCTCATGTTTAATTTTTTTAAATTAAGTGTCTCTTTGACTGGTTTCATCCTGCCATATCTTGCTATCTACTGGAGTAGATTATACTCACTGTTCTGAGAGGAGAGAAAATGAGAGCAATTAAATAATCTGCCATGTCCTTGAAATCATCACTTGCAGATGGGCAGAGTCATTTTTGTGCCAAATTATTAAAAGTTGAAAGCAAAAACTAATGTTGCCCATCTTTATTTAGTAGATATAATGAATTCACCCAAGATATTGAATACTCCCTAAAAGTAGAAGCATCTATTATCATCTACTTTAAAACTAATCAAAGGAATAGAAAGAAGTAGTGGATTTGCAGGGGGGTTGTAGTAAATTAAGGTACCTATGAATGCTTAAGTGTGGTTCATTTAATTGTTTTTGCATATGGTTTATGAAGAATATATAAAATATTCCACTTGTAGTTTTTCAAGACACTCTTCTTACAATCAATAAAACTGGGGACATTCTTTTACATTTTAATGTTGACATATTGAAATTTCTAGAATGTGTATTGGGAAGATGCAATTTGTCTTCATTAAAAAATTTCTACTTCATATCATAGGCACTCACTACACAGCTTCTCTCAGAATGATTGTTTCATACTGTTCTTGATCTTAGGAATGAATATCTTAGCTAAACTAAGAAAAGAGGTGGGATGTGCTTGGGTTTGCAGTAGGAAGAATTATGGTCCCCTAAAAATGTCTGTATCTTAACCCTGAAACCTCTAAATGTGTTGTTGCATGCAGGCGAGAAAAAAAATAAATAAAGGTAGAAGAAAGAATTAAAGTCCTGATCATCTTGACCTCAAAATAAGGAGATTATCTTAGATTATCTGGGTGAGTCCAGTGGAATCACACAGGTCTGTAAACATAGAAATGAGAAGCAGAAGAGACTCAGTGTCAGAGTGGTACGAGAAGGATTTGACGAGCTATTGCTGTACAAACTATGAAAGGGGACCATGAAATCCCTAAACTCTCAACTTGTTTTGTTCCAGAGAAATGGCTATGATTTATGTTTTAAAGGCTTGATTTTTAGGATGGTATTGGTGAGAGACAATGGAACCTCTGGGAGGTAGGACCTCGTAGAGGATCTTTAGGTCTTTGGGGCATGCCATGCTTAAATGGGATTCTGGGACCCTGGTCCCTTCTCTATTTCTTTCCTTTGTCATGAAGTGAGCAGTTCCACCACAAACTTCTGCTGCCATGATGTGCTGCCCTGATGTTAGAGTGGAACTTCCACAACTGTGAGTCAAAATAAATAATTTCTCTTGATAAGTTAATTATCTTTGGTATTCTGTTATGGTAATGGAATCTGATGAATACATTAATAATATTATGGTAAATTGAAAAATGTCTGTCCCTCCTAGTAAAAATGGACCTTACAATATGATTCTATGATAGCTTCATAATAGTCTGTTTGATAGCCATTTCATTGCAAAGTTACCTGTGACTTGCTTTTGTCAGAAGAATGAAGCACTAGTACCAATGCTGCTTTTCAGCCTCGTGAGGATTTGGGCATTTTCATTCTTTCCTGTGCCATCCATGAAATAAGTCAGAGCAACTTGAGGAGGGATCATACATCTCTCAGAATGGGAATAAGTTGTTCTAGCCAGGAGCCAATACCCAGAAGCAGACCTATATATTTGACCTCTGGTTCACCTCTCATACATGGGGAAACCCAGATGTAACCTTAAGAACTTCCCACCTAGGTACAGCCCACATTGTTGACCCAAAGGATGTTGAGGTAAATAGTATGGTTTTATGTCACAACATTTGGAGTGTTTTGTTATGTAGCAGTAGCTAACTGATGCAACAGTTTTTATGGAGCCCTGTGAACTCTTTGAAATTGTCTGTAAAATTTGGTCTGTATTTCTGTTTTCTGGGAAGAACTTTTAAGGTTTAGGAATTCTGAGAAATCTGTGGTCTGGAAAAGATTTACAAATCATTGCCTTATTGGTATAGTGACAGGTTTAATCACAGGCTAGATATTAGATCCATTCACCCACTGAATGCAAGTACTTATTAGGTTCGTATGAAGATGGCTAACAGAGAATTTTCAGAAATGTTTTCGTTTGCATGTGTGCTGTCCCATGCATGCACTTTTCAGTTAAGCTGGAAACCATAGGGTCTCTTTTGAAGGTGTAGGCTGATGTATCTTGATATCAACTTGTGTGTGGTGCTTATATAGTTTTGTGCATTGCTTATGACTGAGTGCTAGAGCATTCCATTAAAAGAACAATTTCAATCACTGATTTTTCTCATCAGATTGCCTTGGAAGATTACATATTTGTTGTTTTTTGAAAAATTTGTTGTTAAAATACCTTTATAATCCATGGCTTTCAACTTTCAACTCTAATACAGTACGTCTGTTTTCATTCTGAGCTGATAGGTCATAGTCATCAGAGGGTACCTTCCTCAGATTCTTCATGGAACAGTGATTAGGAGAACAGTAAAACCTGTGGGTAATTAAGCTAACCAAGGCTTTGGGAGTTGTTTAATTGTCTTAAGGTTGAGACATAAATTTTTTACTCGGTTTCTGAGGCTGTGGGGTATGTCATTTTCATTTGACATCTGTGATGTCCTTTCATGAGCTGATGAGGCCAACACACAGAGCTATGCTTGAATGTGTGTCATTTGCTTTGCTCTGACCCATCAAGGGCTCAGAACCATGCATTTTCCCCAAACTCAGATCTTCTGGCTCATCGTCAGTCAAGTCATGCCAGAGCTTCTAGCCAATAAAAGCATATAGGGAAAATAAATTTGTCATAGGAAAAGTACAGGAAAGTGTTCACTTTTGGGCAGTGCTACAGTAAGAACACTGTTAGGCTGCATTTCACAAATGTTAAAAACAAAATGCCTTGCCAAATATCTTTTTAAACTCGTGTGTGTGTGTGTGTGTGTGTGTGTGTGTGTGTGTGTGTAATTAAAGCACAAGCATTTTTGTATACTTCCACCCTGCACTGAGACCTAAATTCAGCTCTACACCAAACCCCATCGAGATTTACAAGAGTCATTTCCCTGGGAACCAAGATGGATATCTGTGAACAACTTTTGCACACATGACTCAAACATGATTTGCTAGCCAGCTCCCAGGTGTGAGAAGTGGAGAGCAGTGATTTAATTTCTGTAAAACATAGCAGGTATAGTGGTGGTCCCAGAGAAATACTTCCCTTTTATTCATAGAGTAACAGGTCACTTCACTGTTTTCTTTAGCAATTGTACCTTCCTTAACAGCTTCAAATGTGCACTACATGGGAAGTGCGTTCAGAAGACGGCAGAATGGCTGGTAGAAACACCCATTGGCTGGGAATAGAGGTTCTTATCTTTCTTCTCTAGAGTATACCACAGTAATAATTTGGTTTCCTAGAGACATAGAATGCAATTGTAATAGAAATTTGAGACGTCTTTCAGATACCATGAAGACAGTTTCTGATATTGCTATAGCAGGGACATGAACATTTGTTGGGCTCGTCTGTTGAAGCTGTGAGGAACAGGTACCTGAACTCAGTGAGGTGATGGCAGCATGCAAAGGAAGTAGTGCCCACAAGTCAGTGCTACAAAAAATGACCTGTACGTAAACTTCAAGCAGTTCCTGTTCCCGAAACCACGTGTTCTTTTGTTACATTTGCGTCCTCTCTTTTCCTAGCGAGGAGGCCATTAGTGTTCGTTTTCACTAGATTATTATCTGGGTAAACATTTTGGATTTGGAGAGTAGGAGATACACAATGTACTTTGCCCTGACCCACATATCTGCATAAGGAAGGGTATGTTTATTACACACTATTCCAGAAGAGGAACATGATTCAGGCATTGCTATTATGCTTGTCCTGCGGGGTACCTGTTGGAATGAAAAAATCCCACACAAAGAGATTAGGCACAAGTTGAGCTCTGCAGTTGCAATGCTCTTTTTCCTTTTACTTATTTATTTTTAAAGAAATTTCTCAGATTTTCCCTTGCATTGACCTGAGATAGGCTTTTGAAAACTTACACTATTTTTCAGCTGCCTGTACACTTCGTTTTTGGATTGTTTTGTTTCCAAATTCTGTGGCCACTTAGTTATTTACTGATGGTTCAAGAACTGTCAAATACCAGCAAACTGATTTGCTTGATATATGCAGTTACTCACACACACACACACACACACACACACACACACACACACCACACACACAACACATGCACATTCACAGACTCCCATAAATTTGTATCTAAATGGATTCTAAGTGGCTGGAAGTAGAATAGTTAGAATAATCTATGATTTCTGTACTGTAGATAAACTTGTCTGGATAACTCCTTCACCAAGAACTTAAAAAAAACAACGTTTAGTAGATGAAACCTAGTATTCTTTGCTTAAAAATATTCTGTGCTATAAAAAGGTTTTCAGTGCTAGAATTCTAAAATTTACTTAATCTCTATTTCAATTCAGGATCTATAGAAACATCATGGTTCAACTTCTTCACCAGTTTACATGATAATTATCTATGAATTAGAAGCAAGAGTGCCAACCAAAGCTGAAGTCCAGAGTACAAACTTAGGTCTTGCCTCTAAATTGTTATCACTGATTTTAAACTTGACCTGAAATCTAAGGATGCAAAAATTTTCATATTTATGAAAAGTTTGGGAGATCATGTATTTATAATTTGAATTGTATTTTAAGCAGTTTTGGAGATGTTGCTATTTAAGAGAAATTAATGGTGAATCTTTTTCACTCTTTGGAAAGAATTACCTGGGAATTCATTTTGAGTGTAAAATCCAGACCTTCTTGCATTGTTGGCTTAAGTGATTAAGTCTTAGTCCAGCCATGCTACTTTAACAAAATACTTTAGACTAGGTAATATGTAAGCAATAGAAATTTATTGCTCACAGTTCTGGAGGCTGAAAAAAGTTCAAGATACAGACACCACAAGATTTGATGTTTTGTGAGGTTTCACTCTGCTTCAAAGATGGCACCTTTTTTTAATGTATATGCTTATGGCAGAAGCGGGTACAGTGCTTTTATACAAGGACCAATTCCATGCTTGAGCGTGGAGGCCTTCGACTTAATCACTTCCCCAAAGCCCCACCTCGTGACACTATTACACTGGGTATGAGATTCCAACCTATGAATTTTGAGGGTATATCTTAGGGCTAGGATTAGGGTTAGAATATTCAGAGCACAGCAGCTAAATACATCATTTATGCAGATTTCTTGCTTCCTTCCTAATATCCTGAGTTTCCTATTATTACGTACAATAAGTGCAATTTTTCAACATTATCTAAAACTTTTATACTGAAGTGCTCTTGGTGATAGAAAACATGAACACTAAATATGTCTGCCCTAGGGAAGTGTAGGGCTTAGCCCAAAGCAGACCAAATAATATTCAAACGTTCTTCAAAAATTTTACCTTAAATGTTAATGCAACATTTTCACTATGATTTATGATTGCTCATTTTAATTTAAAATGTTTAAAATTACTTACCTTGTGTAAAAATAGTGCCATATTCATGTTCCATTCTGGTATGCCTGCCATGACTTTGAAGCAGTAAACAGGAGTCATGTTCTTCTGCCACTCTTTCTTAACACTCCAGCAGGTGTTTTTCCAGTGTTTAGTCTGACCAGCATGGTGGAGGGTGCTCAACATAAAGAAGGCATACCATTTTTTAAATTATTTAAAAATCTAGTATAGAAGGGACACGTGTGAGTTTATACCTGTGAAAAGTGCACTGATAATTGTGTATAGAATCTGATGAGGGCCCCAATGCAGGGTCCAGAGGATATCAAGAAAATTCCATAGAGGGGGCCACATCTATGACAAATACCTTGCAAGCTGAGATGTTCCCTAGGAGGAGGAGAAAGAGCATTCTAGAAAGATAAAACAGTGTAAGCAAAGGCACAAAAGTGTGAAAGACTTAGGAGTTTGGACATGTTTCAATGTGTCTGGTGCTTAGGGGTGCAATGATGCAGAGAGATAACGTTAGAGATACAGAGAGAGGCCCGGCTGCGCTGGGATTTATATGCCATATTTCAGCAGATATTCTATCTTGTGGGCAGTCTGGGGCCCCAAGGAGTTCTAAAAGCAGAACCAGTGTGATCGGCTTAGCATCGCAGGGAATAACAATTGGAATCAAGCGAAAGTTGAGCTATGACAAATGTCCAGGGTTGGATAAGGCAGAGTAACTCTGGCAGGAGTCCAGATGCAAAGTGACAGTGACCTGAACCGTACAAACGAACGGTGACAAAGGGACTTAAATGAGACATTACAGAGAATTCGAAGGACTTTGTTGTCAATTTGATGTAATAGCTTATGAGAGAAGATCAAGGAAAAGCAGAGATATAAAGTAATCCCCAAATTTTGAACTTGGAGGGTGGCAAACAGTGCCCTTAATTTAGATACAGAATACTTGAGACAGATCACTGTGGTTTTGTTTTTTTAAAAATTGATCCAGGGTTCAACACAAGCGGCCACTGAGCATCTCCACTGTGGGCAGCAGGAAGCCAGTGGATGGTGGGTGTGAGTCAGACCTCTGATTCACACATGACAGATGGATTTCTGCTTAGTGTTTTGAGACAGAAAACTGTGACTGCTTTGCTGACTGAAAAACCCCAAGGTATGTAAGATTTTCTATCTCTGCTTTTGGCCACCCACCATTTGAAGTCCTCAGGCTTTTACTCTAACCAAACATTTCCAACCTCTACTAACTTAAAACCAAACTTTTAATGCAACGCCTTGACCATTTTTCTCTCTCCTTTTCTGTGCAGGCACAGAGTCATCAAGTGGTGAGCAGTCTCTGCACAGCAGTGACACTTCAGCTACTAGGCTGACTGGCCATACTTCCATAAATTCAGTGGATAAAGAATTAGTGAACCAAAATAGATATAGGCAATGGCTTACTTTTAACATATTAAGCATATTTATATCAGTTCTTATTTCCCAAGTTTCATGCTTCATATAGTGAATGCTAACCATGTAGTAGTCTTTTGGAGCTGAGCAAGCATGCATAAAAAGACTGCCCAATGTTTTAAAGGGGCTGTTAGTAGGTGCTCAACCTTTATCCATAAGGAAGAAATTAGCTTTATTATTCTCATCAGGAAACCTATCTTCCCTTGGACCCAGAGGGAGACATTGTCTTGTCTAGGTCTGTTCGGATGATTCTAAGAAAGTTTCATACATTGGGTAGCTTATAAATGACAGGAATTTATTTCACTTTTCTAGAGGTTAGAGTTTGTGATCAGGGTGTTGATGTTGTTAGGTTTTGTTGATGGCCTTCTTCCAAGTTGCAGGTTGATGACTTCTTGTTATATTTTTGCTTGGTTGAAAAGGGGACAGAGAGCTCTCTGGGGCATCTATTATAAAGGCACTTATCCAACTCAGAAGCTGTAGCTTTATGATCTAATCAACCATGAAAGGTCATAGCTTCTAATATTATCACATCAAGAGATTGTGGTATTAACATATGAATTTTGAGGGCATACAAATTTCAGCTCATTGCAGCCTCTATTTTGTAGAATTGTTTGCTATACTAACACTTTTGAAAGGATAATCTGTGAGGTATGGTAGAAATGGTGTGGATAGTTATTTCTCCATAATAACTAATTGCCAGTTGAAAGTTGGCATTTGTCAATTTATGATAGTGAGCTAATATTTAATTTTGAAATTGAATTAATAGAGTGTTAAGGCAGCTATATGAAGTAGGAAGCCAACTATGAACTTAGAGTAACAGGGAGATGATAATATCAAGAAATTTATTAGATTTTCATCTGCAAGTGTGGTATAAAATCTTTAGAGATAATGAAGCTATCCAGAGGTTATATAAATTAAAGAGAAGACATTGATAAATGAAAGGAAACTTGGGGATTAGCAATGTTTATAGGCTTAGGAATATAAGAATAAACGAGGAGTTTAAGAAGGAATGGTCTGAAGTGAGAAAGATCATTAGGAGACATGTATGCATTAGAATTTAAGAGAAGGAAAATTTCAAGGGAATTGACAGTATTATCAAACACAACAAGACCAAATAAGAGGAAAGTTGAGGATCCCATTGGTTGTTACAATTATGAAAACATAGGTGAGCTTTGCAACAGCATTTCAGTGGGGTGGTGTATTGGTTGCTCTTCTGTCTCTGAGCCATAATGCTCAAAATTCAAAACTTAAAGAGGGAGAGGTATATTTGGCTCAGGACTTCAGGGTGTATAGCCTATGGTCAAGTAGTACCATGGAAGAAACAGCATGATGGAGGAGAGCTGCTTACTCCATGGCAATTAGAAAGCAAGAAGGCAGGGGAAAGGAAGGGATAGAGCGAGGAAGAGAGAGAGAGAGAGAGGCACTTCTAGGTTATCCCCCGGTGTCTTCCCTGCAAGCAGTCCTCACCCCCTAATAGCACATTCAGTAATAAACTCATCAGTGAATTATAGCACCCCTGTGATCCAGTCACCTTCAAAAACCCACCTGTGAACACATGAGACTTTCAGATCTAAGCTATCACATTGTACCCCTGATCCCTAAAAGGCACGTGTTTGTCTCATTATGCACAACGCATTTAGTCTATTTCTAAGATTTGCCAAGGTCTTAGCTGTTCCAGCTTTGCTGAAAAGTCCAAGTCCAATTCTCCTCTGAGACTCAAGGCAAACTTTTAGCTGTGAGCTTCTGTAAAAATAAAAAAGAAAGTTAAAGACCTCCAATGCACAATGGCATAGAAGAAATATTCCCATTCCAAAAGAAAGGAATAGGAAGTTATTTTAAAAAATCAAGAGCAAAGCCAGTAGGGCAAACATTAAATCTTGTAGCTCCATGCCTAGAAGCTGGACAGGTTGTGGTGAGATGTGAGCTCCAAAGGACTTGGGAAGTCTTGCCTATGACCTTGCTGGTTGCAGCTCCCATGGCTTCTCTCTTGAGTGGTCTCTGCTTGATGCATGCAGCTTTCCTTGCTAGATGTTTCATGTTCCTGGAATCTCCAACTTTCTTTGGTCTCTACTGCATTTCCAGCTCTACTCTCAGAGCTTCATACGTTATCCTCTTGGGGAAATATTCTGTTTTTCCGGGCCTTTCTCTGAAATATGATGGAAACCTCCCTGACTCTACAACTGTTGCATTCTGAATGCCTGAAAATCTAGCAGCATGTGGACAATGCTAAGGTGTGTTACCAACTCAAGAAATAGCCAGGGCCTCTTGGATTTCAACTGCAGTGGCTTCAAAGTGCCTGGATTGTTGAACTTAAGGATTTCCTTCATTAAGCAGTGATGAATAAGCAAGGCACTTTGGGATTCTCTTCTCAAAGCAAAGTTTCTTGAAGGAGTTTGCCCTTTTACACCCTTGACTCTATAATTGGTGTGGTCCAATTAATTCCTAAGATGCCCTCAAGGCATCATTCCTATCATTCCCCACACAAAGTACTTGGCTTTTCTAAAAATGACTATTCTTTTCAGCAACCATATTCTCCTTGTCCCTAACTTTATATTTACTTCCTTTCTGGCCAAGCTGCAAAATTTTCACATCGCGTTGCTCTGGTTTTAGCTCCTGATTCTCATTATAGATCTGGCTAAAAGCAATCACATCCTGAATATTGTATTGTTTTCTTCTGCTAGACTAATTAATACACCATCTTTAAATTCAGCCTCATGCAAAGTCTGAGGACATGAGCAAAAATGAAGACAAGTTATTTGCCAGTATATAACACCCATGGTTTGTAGTCCATTTCCTAGTGAAATCCTTGTTCCTGTCTGAAACCTCATGAACCTGGTATTTATGTCCATATTCATATTCAGCATTCTGGTCTAAGCTCCCACCAGAACTGCCCCTTGAGCTCTGCTTGTAGCCTTCCAGGCTTTTCCAACCCAATTCTCCAGATATTTCCAAACTCCTTCCATAAGCCAGTTAGCCACTTCTAAAGATTTCTAAACTACATGGGCAGGTTCCATCACAGGAATGACCTAACTCTCAAGAATCTGTTAATTAGGGCTCTCTAGAGGAGCAGAATTGAATATATATATATATATATATATATATATATACATATATATATATATATACACACACACACACACACACACACACACACATATATATATATATATTTAATAGATAGGCTTACAAGATCAGAGGTGGGACAGTCCATAATGGCTGTCTATGTACTAGAGGGTCAGAGGATCCAGTAGATGCTCAGCCCAGGATGGTAGAAGGCTCAGAACAAGAGGGATTGAGGATACAGTGGCAGTCCAAGATTGAAGGCCAAGCCACTTCCTGGAGAGTTGCTAGCATAAGTCTGCATTGTAAGGCTGCAGAAACTGGAATCTAATGTCCACAGGTAATTGCAGCAATAAAAGACACAACAGGTCAAGGTAACTGGGTTTCCAAAAAAATGCAGCAAACTTCCTCTTTCTTCCCCTATTATTCTACCCAGGGTGCAAACCCACTGTATAGTGCCACCTACAATCATGGTGGCATTTTTGCTCTTTAATTTGCTGGTCCACATGCCAGTCATCTCTGGAGACACCCCACAGACACACCCAGAAGTGTGCTTTACTAATCTTCCAGATGTTTATTAATGCAGTCAAGTTGACATGTCATGACTAGCACAGGGAGTACGTAGAGAAGTTTGAACGCAGCATTATGAAACATGACAGGGAACTAATGAAGGAAAGAAGCATGTAGTTGAGTTTTTAAACTGTTTACCTGGAAAGGATAAAGTGGTATAGAGTTTAAAACCTAAGCAAAAATTTTAAGGTGGAAGAGAATTGCAAGGAAGTATGGTTAAGAGAAAGTAAAATGTATAGGAGAAGGAACTAATTGATAGCAAAAGATCCTACTCTGGCAAGGAAGAGATTAGTTTTCTGTGGCTAGCATGACAATTACCAAAAGCATGGTGACTTAAAATTTTTTTTAAAAATAATTCTAGCGGCCAGTAGTGTGAAATCAAGGCATCAGCAGGGACATACTCCTTGACACTTGGCAACATGGGAGACTCCTTCCTTACCTCTACTAGCTTTGGGTGGTCCTGGTATACCTTGACTTAGCATGCGATCACTTCCATGTTTGCTTCGCTCTCTTCCTTACCTTTTCTTCTGTGCGTTTCCTCTCCTCCTCTGTGTTTCATATCTCCCTCTATTCCTTCATATGGACACTTACTATTGAACTTAGGGCCCACCTGCACAATCCAGGATGCTCTCTTTGTCTCAAGATCCTTTATTTAATCATATCTGCTAAGGTCTTTTTTTCAAATATGGTAATATTCTCAGGGTTCAGGAATTAGGAGCTGGATATATCTTTTTTCAGTACTGTCATTCAAACCACCATAGAAGCATCAACAGTAGAGGACAAGAGATGAATATGGACCTAGAGAGGAGGTGGAGCCCACTCGGGACTGCGGAAGGAGGATAAAACCGGAATGTAGAGAAATTACAGCTGGAGGTCAGGTCTCTTACCAAGAGGATTCTCAGATGTGAGGGCGATCTGGCTGTGACATCTGTTACCCCACTGGTTGCCAGGGTTGATTCGGCAGATCTGGCTGGCTAGGCAGTGTCCCCTTTTTCCCTCAATGCTCCATGTGCATCCCTCATGAAGCTGTGCGCTTGGTCCAAGAGAAAACCCACCCCCGATAGAGGAGGAGTGTTCCTTGGTGAAGGGTATACGAGTAGCTGCGCTCCCTTGCTAGAAAACCCAAACAAGCCCTCGAAAGAATTCTCATCAAGGAACTTCAAATCTCTCTGTAGAACAGGAGGCACAATCATCTGTCCAGGAGAAATACAGTGAGCATAGGGCTGTGTGTGGGAGGACAAGGTGATAAAGAGCAGGTAATGGCAATTCAAGAGCTAAGGTGTTGGGAAGTATATATTGGTACATCTTAAGTTTGTAAATTTTACCATACTTCTATAAATCTGTGCTTATATTTTCCTTCAAGAGTGTACAGTAAAACAAAACAACTATAATAACAAACAAAGCAAAGTAAAACAACCGGTCATAAAGATGAAGCAGCAGCCTTACTTAGTCTAGACTGATCTGGCAGTTTTTCATTGTGAAACTGAGGGAAACACGGATGGTGAGTAATACACACCAGAATTAATGTGGGAGAGGAGGGAATGAAAGCCTTCAGTCATTGGGAGCTCCATGGGGAGTAGGGCAAATTGAACTGAATTTTTTTTGGCTTCTGATCTGAAGTTTGTCTAGAAAAGGCTTTTCGAGGAAATGAGAGAAATGCCAAGAAGGGGTGTGTGCTCAATGTGGGGTAGATAAGCCTTTGTACATACTGCACTTGTCTGAATGATCAAACCTTAGGGACAGATTTCAGCCTGCAACTGTAGCCTTATTACCACTTTAAAATACTAACACGGGCTGTTTACTGAGCGCCGGCCGTGTGTGGGCCTCCACATAGCCCAGAGTCTAGATTTGGAAGAAGTAGTGCCGGTATTTACCTGGGTGACTCCAGCAAAAAATCTGATCTTTACTTTTCCCATTGCGTACCACCAAACCCGTATTCAAATATGCAGACTCTTTTAATGTTAGCAGAAAAGATCAGACTTTAGTCTGATATCCTTCACGTCTAAGCCAATGAGTTTAAAAGGAATCTTGCTATTTGCATTAATCAAGCAGAGGTAAAGGAGGAGCAGGGCTTTTGTTGTCTATATTCATGATATAAACTTGGGTCCTCAAGTTACAAGCTAAAGCGATGTGGATGCAGACCCTAGGTTTCCTGCTATGTGTGTGTATGTATTCCTCGGGCACCAGGAACCAAGGGAGTGACTACATGTATATCATAATAGTGCTTGCTCAAGCGTTGAGGTGCAGTTGAATCTCCTGTGAATCTTGTTAAAGGCAAATTCTGTAGATTTGGGGTGAAGCAGGAGAGTTTGCATTCTAACAGGCCCCCTGAAAAGGCTGACGGTGATGGTCCAAGAACTATATACTTTGAGTAAGAAGGTGTTACACTACCTAGATAACACATAGATTACTGATGGGATTAAACATATATATGTGTCTGAGCCAGTAGCTACAACATCAGAAAGAAATAATTCAGCCAGGTGTGGTGGAGGATGCCTGTAATCTCACGAGTCAGGAGACTGAGGCAGGACCATCCCTGTGAGTTTGAGGACAGCCTGGGTGGCATAGTGAGTCCAAAGGCAGCCTGAAATACATAGCAAGACTCTGTCTCAAAGAAACAAAAATAAAAACATAAAATAAATAATAAATGACAGTATACAGGAAATATATCCCTCTTTTGAGAAGATGGCATTGATTCTCTGCTAAGTGAATATATGGATTTCTTTTTAAATGCATATTTTAAAATATTATTTAGAGATCAATTTTTAAATTATATTGATAAAGTTTAGAGCTGAAGAAGCTTTCTAAAACATTATTTTTCCCAGCGTGTGAGAGTTTTGGGGCCTCTAATGCGTAGTTTGACTTTATTCACGGATGTGTCTACTGTTGCCAGGTGTATTTCAGAAGACAAGTTGGGGCTGGGTGCACAGTGTAGCTTGCTGGTAGGACATTTGCCTTGTATGTGCAAGGCTGTGGGTTTGATCCCCAGCACTGCCAAAGAAAAAAGAAGGGAAAGTCACCCCCTATTCTTTTTGCACACTAAGCACACATTACCAGAGTGGAAACAGCGTGCATGAAAACCCAAAGCCCACATTGCAGTTCAAGCTGATGCAAGTGCTTTTGACCTTGGCTTCTCCCAAAAGTAAACAGTCTTAATTTGTTGACTATTTTTTGTTCAAATTCTATTTGTGAGTACTGCGAGACATTAATCTGCACCTCTGCACTGCTGGGTACCAGGCTATGTGACGCACAGGGATAAACAATGGCTTCTTTATGACACCATATGGCAAAACCCTAATGAGAGCCATTTACTATAGAAGCCTCCTAAGTGTGGTAGTTGGCAGCAGGTGTCGGGAGAAATGTGGGCAAACATTTTCAAGTATACAGTTACTAGCAATTGGCAAGAGAAGGTAAAGATCTGAAGATGAATATCTGAATGGAGGGTTGAAGCAGAAAGAAAAATAGAATGCAGAATGATAGCGAAAGACAAGGAAAGCAACCCTATGTCCCAGCTTCCTGACATGTTTGTGCACGAAGAAAGTCCCTAACTCCACTGGGGGGCTCTCAAGGTGACATATCCTGCACGGAGAGAAAGGTCTCACTGTGCACAAACCACCGCATTACTTACATCTCCATTCTCAATAGAGAATGCACGCAAGTGACTGGCTCGCATCAGTTTGGAGTTTAATTAAACCACTCAACGCTGGCCTGCAGAAGCTGAGAATGAAATTTATTGGGGGAAAATATACATGTGGACAAGTTTTACATGAAAGTTTTACCTCCCATGCTTAATGTCAAATGCAAGGCTGTCATTTATAATTTTTGCACACTGGATAAAGAAACTATATCTGGTTCAAGGGGTTGAGTGAGTGGGATCTACAGTCAAAGTCAGTCTGCTCTGGGCAAGCCAACACTCTGGCTAAGGGCTACCTTTATTTGGTAGGGATAAGGGGATGTTTTTTACTTCCTGTAAAGACATTTTTACCCCTTCCCCTTGTTTTGTTGATATGGTCTCTCTGATACTGAGGTTAGTCTCAAACTCAGCCTTCCTGCCTCAGCCCCCCACCTCCCGCCAGTGACTGGGACTATAGAGGTGCGCCACAGAACCTGGCTCCAGTACCATTCAGATACTGTTCTGTAGGACAGATTGCTTTTATGCCTTGAGAACTTTTATTCTTAGGGCACACTGGTAATCATCATACTCTAGAAAATGATAAGAGGCTAGTGGCAGGAGGGAAGAATGGGTGGAATCTATAATCCTACCCTTCTACTGCCACCCATTGTTTCCTGGTCTTGCTGGTGTTAGGAATGCAGAGTGATAGAGTTGATGGGTGTTATGGTTTGTGTCCGCACGTCCCCCCAAATCCTCATGCAGTTATTGGGTGGCTTTTAGAGTTTATGACTGATCCGTGATCCAATGCTGGGACTATGGGTGTGAGAGCTATACCCGCCTAGGGCGGATAGTTTGTATATGTAAGGGAGAGAAAGAGGCTGCTGGCTGCCATTCCTGCTGCCATTCCTCTCTGCTTATGCTTGTTGCTTTGCTGTGTACCACCGCCAGTGACTGTGCCCTCTGCCATGTGCCACTGTGCCTCAGCACCAGCCAAGTATGGACTGGAGCCTCTGCAAACTGTAAGCTAAGTAAACCTTTCCTTCCTTCATTTTAGGTTTTGGGTACTTTGTCTCAGCAACAAGAAAAAGTAACCAAGACAGTGGGGCACATTTTTTCCTTTTATTGCACATGGACGATTACAAGTTTATGAATGACTAGAGAGGGAGTGAAAGCAAAGCCACTGAAAGCAAAAGCAAATCGCAAACATAGTTTCTTCTCTCCTTCCACCTCCTCCTCCTTCTTAAAGTTTTAGCAGGAGCAATCGTGAGGCCGTATAAATTATAGCTGCACCGGCTGGAGATTGCAGTCGTCATCACTGTTCCCAAGAGATGACAAGACTCGTTTCTTGGCAGCTACAGTTACAAACAAAAATATTTTAGAACTCATTTATTTATTGTCTTGCTTTGTCACCATTAGGAGGAAAAACATATTCCTCAAATAATTCTATTCTTCACCATATTGATCAATTTCTGTATTTATCTAGTTGTTTGCCTCCCCTTTTCTTGGCAGCTCCAATGCACAGAAGAGTGATTTTTCTTGTTGCACTGGTGTCGTGCTTAGTGATGCCACCCTTTTGGGCCAATCACCTTTGACAGATGTGATAAAAGACATTAAATTGTTCGCCATGGCATTCTGTTTCATCTACCATGAGGCCTGCATGTGCCAGGCAAGCGCTGCTTCTCCAGCTTTGATCTGAGAAGGAGACATGGGAAGTGGAGATATAGCTTCCTTTTACCTACACATAACGTAAGTGCTGGATAAGCCTTTATTTTAAAAGCCCCAGAGACTAAGGGCTCATTTGTTATTATAGCAAAGCTGACTAATATAGAAAATGGTACTGAAAGTGGAATGCTGCATAACAAAAACCCTAAAACGTGCAGTGTTGACTTTTGATCAGAAGTTTAAAGACTAGAAAAATGGCAGTTTGCACTATGAAATTACATGCATTTGTTATAAGTGCTGTGTACAGAAATTTGGAGGTAAAATATGTTTTATGTATTGTGACTTTAGATTATGATGTGAAACAGAGGGTCGGGATGGTGTATGCATGGGGGGAGCAGTGGGGAAATGAGTTACTATTTAAGATAAAAGCAAAACTGTGGCACCCTCACATCTGTGCAGATAGGATGCTGGTTTAGAAAGATGTTTAGCCACAAGGGAAGACATATTCTCCAGTGACCTCTTTAGACATAGCCGAGAAGGACAACGCAAAAGGCTCTCCTGAAGGCTGGAGGCAAGAACCATGGAGAAAAGCGTGCTGGAAAATTACTTCTAGGGAGCAGAAGTCAGATTCTATCTAGGAGCATTTCCTCTGTCCAGCAGCAGAAATTTTCAGATTTATGCACAGTGGATTTTAGAATTGCTGTTGGTGCCCTCTCTGGGTCCTTCCTTTTGTGAAGAGTGTTTTTCACTGTTATTTTGCTCCTGAGCCACTGCTGTGCATACTTTCTGTATGTGTAGTTTGTGTTTCAACCTGTGTGCACATCTGAAGCAGAGACTGTCAGGAAATTTGGACTTCAAGAATGTTCTCATCATTGCATAGAATTTCATTTGTGGAGAGGGAGCAGGCACCTCTTCATGATTCCCAGAGTGGACTGTCACAGGTTGCGGTACTGTCCCTTTCCTCAAAGAAGGTTATTCATCCTAATCCAAGGCCATGAGATTTTCATCAGCTGTCCTCACTCTACTCTGCTACCATAGGAGGGGTTTATTTTGTGGAAATAAGCCAAGACCACCCAAACAAGTACAAACCAGAGACTATTTATTTGGAGTTTGCTATAAAGCAAGGGAACCAACCACCATGACTTGCACTTGTCAGCGATTCAAAGGTAGGGAGAGGAGTGGGAAAAATCATAGTGAAGAACAGGGGAGGCTCTAGGACTACTCTGATGGGTGGATGTTGGCTGGAGGAAACTGGAGGCTGGTCACCAAAATGGGGCACCTTGTGTGGTTGGTTTGGAAAGCCTATTTTGCTTTCTCTGGTTGAGATTGAGTTAGAAATAGGAGCAAAAAAAAAAAAAAAAAAAACCTGGGAAGCTGGCAGTCATTGATGAAGTTCTAACTGTTCTGGGATGATTGCCGAGGAGGCTGTGGTCTGGCTTCCTGAGCTGGTTGCTGCAGAGCATGTGAGTCAGAGTTCTACTGCATAGATCTGGCCATTATCCACTTGCACATTCAATCTCTCTGATTCTCTGACTCATTGACATAGAGCTCAGCAACAGGACTTCTTTGGCTAGTAGGACATGATATACGCCACATGTGAGCAAAGGCTTATGAGCCCTTTTGTGCTTGACTCTGGTTCTCTTCCTCATCTGCCATGAGAATGGCATGTCCCCCATGGAGCTGCCTCTTTAGCCTGGAATCTAGAAAGTGAAGGCAGATGAAAGTAAGAGCAGAGCCGGAGTTTACCCACCGCCACAGGCACATCGGCAGCTGTCCTGCACCCACATGAAACATCCGCGAAAAATAAGCCTTTATGTGTAAGCCATTAGGGTCTGAGGTAAAGTTTTGGTGCCGCAAAGCTAATACACCCCAGTGGCTTATAGTACAGAGATTCTGGCACAAGGATGGTACTGCTTTAAAGAAAATCTGAGAAAAGGGGTAAAGTCAACCTTTCTACATATGAAGAAACAATATATCTTCACCAATAATAATAATACTTATATTGATACTACATCCAGCAAATATGTATGTCTGCATGATTTTGAAATCTTCATATAATCCTCTGAAGAAAATATTATTCACTAGAATTCTTCTTTAAAAAGGAAACTTTCTTATTGGGAAAATAGATGGATGAATAAAAAGGTGAAACAGTGAGAGGGTGCTGGTGTGGACAGAACTACTCTTAATAAGTGAACACAAGTTTTTTTTTATTGTTGAATCAGAGCAAAAAGGAGACCAGAGAGAGAGGAAGACAGGAAGTGGAAGAATGAGGTGGAGGACGCCGCAGCCCTCAGTGTAATCTCCCTGGGGCACCTTTCCCCAACTCTCAAGTGTGTTCGTTAAATTTATGCAAAATTTGTTTCAGGAAACTGAAAATGGTCTGGGCCTCCTTCCAGATGATACCCTAAGGTAGGCTGATATGTACAGAAACATAAAAATGGAACCATCAAGATATATGTCCCTGGAAGTTACAGGGAAGTTGTGCTTTGATTGTCACAGGTTGGAGGATGGGGCCAAGTTCAATCAGATTTCCTAGGTGAATTCCTGCTTGTATACAAATTGTATTCCTAAAAGCATATATGTAGACATTATTCCTACTTTATTAATGAGAAAGTTGAGACTTGAAGAGCCAGTGTGAAAGTCTGATCGGAGTTTTTCCAAAGGCTACATTCTTTCTTCTGTGCTGTTACAGTCTAAACCAAATTTAAATGTTGACAGTACATTTATAAGTCTCAGAATAAGTTTTTTTGCTTTTATTATTTATTTATTTATTTTTATTAGTACATATTTGCTGTATGTAATGATCACATTCATTGTAGAAAATTTGTACCTGAGCAAAATATACCTTAATTCTTTTTTTCCATTTTCCACCCCTCCCTTCAACTCTTCTTCCCTTCCACACTTACAAAAGCTCTGTTTCTCTTTCTTTCTCTTTTTAAGGTCTCTTTCCTCCTACTTCTCCCTTTCTTGTTCCCCTTCCTATTTGAATATGTTCCCTCCTACTTCCCAGTGTCTGTTCTCCATGTTGCTCTTTACTGTTTGAGCATCTCATGAAATAGAAGCAATGCAATGTTTAAACTTGTGTGTCTGATTTATTTCAGTTAAAATGATGGTATTCAGGAACATCTATTTACCTGAAAAAGTCTCCAGTTTATATTTCTTTATGGCAGAGCAGTACTCCATTATATGCACTTTCTTTGCTATTACTTCTGCGAACAGGAGTTGTACGCCTTTTGTGTTGTCTTCTGATTTTCATTGATTCCAGTTCATCTTATATTATTAGCTCTCTTTGCATTGTCTAGCAGCTGTTGGATTTTTTATGGTCTCTTGCTATTTTAAAGAAGTCTTTCATTTGATTATCACCAACCCCAATCTTTTCTTCTAGATCTGGTATTCTCTTCATATTGATTGACTCTGCTGCATATACTTGCAGTAGATGCTGTAATCTCCTGGATTTCTAATGGAGTCTGCTTTATGGAATTCAGTTCTTTTCTGTATTGGGCATTCATGGTTTTCACGTCTTTCCTAAGCTCCTCTATTTTTTTTTTTTTTACCTGTGTGTACTCTAGATTCACTATTGTCTTCTTTATGGCCATCCTCTCAAATGTCTGTGTAATTGTTTCTCTTTTGACTTTATCAGAGACTTATTCACCTTTTTCTTAACTTCTGCTGCTACCATTTGAGAAAATTCAGCTGTATTGCTTTTGATTTCTTCCACCCCAATCCCCCCTGGATTTGCCTTGGGTGAGCTGAAGGTGTTGTGCTACGTCTTGCTTCTGTGTTTTCTCATTTTCTATTTTTTGTTGTTTATTTGTTTTCTTCATTGAGGCCTGCACATTGTGTATAGTAGGTAGCTTTATTACAGTATAAAGCCTCTTCAGGAAATGACTACTTCTCAGAGATGCTTTCTAGGCATAGCTGGCTTTAGGCCTTTAGTATGTCCCAGGGTCTGGGCTTTTCTATATGTTAGGGTTGAAAGAGGCAATCTGTTTGGCCTACCTCTGAGTTCTTTGGTACTGGACTGTGGTATTGTTTATGACCCCCAGGCAATCTAGGTATGAGAATATAAGGAAGAACAATTGATCATAACAACCATGTCACCTTGGTTAAAGTAGTACAATTAGTATTAACAATAGCATCAAACACAGACTGGACAAACTGTGATAACTAATAATTTGGCACCTATAACCCTAGGTATAAGATTAATGGTTATATAACAATATCTAGGGTAAACCAGAAAATTATATGCAGTAAATATCCACCCAATAGAGTAATTTTATCTTATGGGAAACAAATTTAAAGAGGAAAACTTGAGAAACTAAAGAACAAAAACATTAGAAGCAAGCCTGAGGGACAAAGGAAGATTACCCAAGCCTCAGGAAACTGGTGATGAAGACAGGAGAGAAGGAAAGAAAGAAAAATGGAAAATAACAACAAAACAAACAAAAAAACCCTAAAAAAATGTTTCCCAAAAAGGAAAACAAAATAATTCCCTGTGATTTCAAGCCTGTGGTTACCTTATGGGCTCTACAGTTTTGTGGCACTGAAGTCACACCTTCTCTCACGAGGAGAAAAGAGAGACAGGGCCCAGATCCATGCTGCATAATCACCAGCAAGCCAGCAATGGGATTAGGGTGCGATGCCAGTTCTGGGATTCCTCAATTCATGGAAAATCAGGCTCAACCTTGCCTCTGGTCATGGGAATGGGGCCTGAGTTGGTTAGCTTATAACACTCTGGGCATCTCTTACTTACCTGACCACAGCTTCATCACTATGATGTCTCCTGTGGTCGCTCTTCACCGAGTCACTGTAGGACCAACCCTGAGAGCCCTGAGGTGAAGCCAACCCATGGCTGCTCTGAGTCCCATGTTCAGTTGTCTCCTCCCTAAAATGGTATTTGGCCAAGCATTCTTTTCAGAGGCTGTGGCAGTCACTTGGACGGAGCCTCTCACTAGCTGTTGTAGCGCACAGCATCCCCTACTCTACTGCCCTGGTGTGCTTCTCTCTGAAGGCCTCTGGAGTTGCTCACTTTCCTTGTTTCTACAGATTGGATCTTCCTTTCTCATCCCACCAGCCAGAAGCTGGGGACAAAGCACACATTACCTTTTCTTTTTTCTGCACTGTGATCTGTCTCTTCACTTTCTCTGTAGGCTCCAATTTTCCCTTCAGATTTTTCCTGGGTCCCAGGGACCCAGCTCCCTGCTTTTCTTCCCCCAAGTTATTATTTTCCAGTTTCTAGATTCTGCGTCTCGGAGAGGCTGACTTGCTGCTGCTTATTGCTTGCCATCTTCCCAGAGGTCTCAGAATAGTTTTAATAAAGACAATTACTTATTACTTACATTTCACTTTTGGTAATGAGATTTTAGCTTTGTGCCTTCTTTAATGTGTTCAGCACATCTTTTTAAAAACCACAGATTGGGTTAATTCTGGTTTAAAACTCTTTGGTGGTAAAGAACCAATTTAAAATGCCCAATCTGATGTGGACCCCTGAGACCCATCTCTGCAATTTTACTTCAAACTGCATTCTACCTCTGCCAGGATTCCAGTTACTCTAGGTACTTCAGGGACATCACTGTGGGCTTACATTTACTGAATATTTTTCCTAAAAGGTTCCTCCCTGTAGCCCCACCCCTTATTGAAAAAGTTGGGTTTTTTTTTTCCCCCAGAGATTTACATCTTACTCATCTTACAGATTTCAGTTTGACTATTTTTTCTTCAGTGTACTCTTTTCTAAGTGTTTAGCCAATCATTCTATATTATGTCATGTCATTTTATCATAAGTTCTCATGGTCCTTTGTGCTTCTCTTCAAGTACTCATCCTCCACTGTAACTGCACATTCCTGGGATGCCAGCTCACTGAGAGGCAGTAGAATCATAGTGGTTAAAAAGGAAGAGTGATTTGCCTGGGTTCAAATCCTAGTTCTGCTGTCTAATGAGAAAAGAGTCCTGAGTTGCAGCTACTTAAAACCTACACCTCATTTTGCTCTTCTGTGAAATGGGCACAATACAATGGTAACTGTTTCATATGCATAGTGTGAGAATAAAATGACTCCTCTTTTATATTGTGCTTTGATTTTAAGTGAGAAATAGACTTACTCTGAGAAAAGGTTATTGGGGAATGAACAAATTGAAAGGTGAGCTAGACATGCTCATTTCTTTGTAGAACTGAAGGAAATCAG
Organism: Dinomys branickii; assembly: GCA_004027595.1. NCBI lineage: Eukaryota > Metazoa > Chordata > Mammalia > Rodentia > Dinomyidae > Dinomys > Dinomys branickii. Next base: position 20,676 of record PVLD010002748.1, on the reverse strand, counting down.
TAGACTCATAGGGAACAAATAGATTGAAAATAGAATTTTGTAATATAATTTCTCCAGTAAGCCTGAATAATATAATCTTAAACATGAGCTTTAAGAAGAGGCTCAGGATCCATGCACCTACTTGATAAATTATGTGTAATTATTACTTTTTAACCAGTATAAACAGAAGACTATTGGAGTGGAAGGTTAAAAACTTGAATGATAAATTTAGTCAGGGAAAAAACTGACAGAGCCTAACTGGCAATATTTTATCTGTTTAATAGTCTGAGCTACATGATACTCCCTAATCTAACTGTTTGGGGTTAACCTTATTTCTTGTGGTTTACAACTATAGCCTCTTGCCTGCCCAGAATAGCCAAAACAATATTTAAGAAGAGTGTAGAGACTTGCCCTACCTGATATCTTGACTTATAGAAATCAAGGTATGTGGTACTACTGCAAGTATAAAAAATAAACACTGGGACAGACTACAGAACCCAGAAAAATTCTGTTGAATTTATGGGAGCCTAAAATATGACAGGATAGCATTCAACTAGGGAGGCAGGACCCCAAGATTGGGAAACAGTCTAAACACCCCTTAGAAGATGAGAAAATGAAGAAATTGGGGTGAATGGACATTACATTAAATGAAGTGGGCAAGAAAGAAAATTACTGCATGATTTCACGTATATGTGTTCATGATAAAAAAAATTGATGAAATTTTCTGATGGGAATATATATTGCCACAACAATATCTAGTTTGGTAATATCTAGTCAAGTTCAGAGTGTATATACCCTGTGACCCAACTGTTACACTCCTGGAGACATTTTCATGCACGTACTCTGCATCAGTTAGGGTTCATTTGTGATGAACAGAATCTACTGTAGCTTGTTAGTCATTTTATTAGAGTTTAATGGTTTCAGAATGACATTTTATTAGTATTTATTTAATGGCTTTAGAATGACTGAAAGGGCTGTAAACTGTAGGTTGTATTTTGTGGAATGATTCTCCAGAATCGTAGGACTGGGCCAACAGAGGAGCCACTGCCTCTTCTTGATCTGGAAGCTGCCGGCTACAGAACCACATTACTGCTCCCAAGATTAGCAAGTCATCAGGACAGGTAACAGCCCTAACTGTGGAACTGACAGTCAGGAAGCCATTGCTACCCCTCCCGACTCCAGATCAACAGAAATCTGCCTGGCTTTCCATGCCTACACAGCTTGTGGCTAATAAACACTGGGACTTGGCTGGCACTAACCCTATGACTGCTTGCTCCCAGGGAACAGGGAAGCAGCAGAAGTACAGTTTCTGCCTCCTTCTATTCCCCAGCTCTTACTGAGATCATCTGACTGGCAGAATCTAAGTCACTTCCAGAACCTGCTTATAAAACAGAAGGAGAATTAATTGTTTTTAACTGTCTGTCCATATGAATCTCGCTCTGCCCTATCTACCATCTGCACCTCCGTGGTTACTTAGGACCTAAAGATATCAGTATGGCTTTACAAAGTCATAAGATTATTTTGTTGGGAAAGCTATCTCCCCCTTGTCAGACTTTGTACTTACAACCCCTGGGCTCTGCTGGGATCTAACTCCATCTGAAGTGAAAGAGCAATGAAAAGGCAGAGCATAAGAATTGGCATCTTCTTGCAAGTTAATTACTACAGGCACAAACACTTTGAGTCTTTATCAGCTGGAGGTGGGAGGTCTACATTTCCTAGAGTGGAAGGAGTGAGGTACTCAGTCTCATTGCCCAATCAAATGTCCCTATATCCACTCACAGTGTTTCTGCTCTTTCCTAATTGATATGCTAACTTCACTTCAGAGACAAGAATGTTATGATATTTGATTGGGATTATAACTTGACTGAGTTAAGAAACACCTAGCAGATTAATAAAGCACAGTTCTGGGTATATTGTGGGGCATTTCCAGAGATGATTGGCATGTAGGTCAGCAAACTGTGGTAGGGGGAAACCTACACTTCTTGGGAGGTAGAACCATCCAATAGATTTGCAGCCCAGATGGTAGGAAAGAGGAAGAAGGAGGAAATGGACCTGCATTTGAAAAGCCCCATCCTGCTAGGATGGGTGCACCTTTTGCTGTTGCCATGGCCTGTGGACAGTGTATTCCAGTTTCTTCAGCCTTCAGTGTGGACTCTCCAGCAACTCTCCAGAAATCTTCCTAGTTCACAAGACTGGAGCTGCATGCTTCAATCTCTTATTCTGTGGCTTCCAGCTTCTTGGACTAAGCAACTGCTGGATCCTCTGGCTCTTTTGTACACAGATACCTGATGGATTCTCCAGCCTCTGATCCTATAAGCCAATCAAATAAATCCCCTTGCATAATTGTATGTATTTTTCTATTGATTCTGTTCCTTACAGAACCCTAGGAAATAGAGATATAAACTTAACTTCAGTTGCATTTCAATAGTATGTTGCATCTGACTTTTACTTATATCTGTCTTATAGGTACAAAAGTAAGGAATTCATTTAGAACAGTAGTCCTCAGTGTGACCGCTGAGCTAAGAGCATTAACATCCCCTTAAAGCTGGCTGGGAGTACATATTCTCAGACTGCCCCCTAGGACTATGGAATCAATGGCTCTAGGGGTTCTGGATGTAAAAATTTATACTTCAGCAAACTCTTCAGGATTCTTATGCATTCAAAGTTGGAGAACAAATATTTTAGGATAATTATGAAAGTTGTCTGGCCTTCTGTACACTGAGCTAACAATTTAGACAGTAGAGCTCACCATTTTCTTTTTAAACTCTACAATGCAGTTAGAATGACCAGATCATTACATTTCTTTTATTTCTCATTCTTACCATATTCCTCATTCCCACCAAAGACTCCATTTAGCAGGTCCTTCTTTTCAGGCAAGCAGAGTTTAATTATCTGTTGCTAATGAGATTACCACTGCTTTCAAGGCCAATTAGATGAGATAACCAATCCCAAAGATCTATTTTCTTAAACTCTGTTGCGTGTAACTACATGTGAGAACAATTACCCAACTTTCTAATTTAGAATTCCTTTGGGGAGAACAAAATCCATTTGATCAGTTGAAGCAATTGACTTCTTATTGGAAAAGAATAATCTAGATGTGTGGGGGCAGGAATTTAATCCAGAATTTAGGACCTCTTAAGAAACAGTGTGCAAAGTTATACACAGAAAATCAGGTGCACACATTTATTCACAATTAAAAAATAAGTTGCAACAAATTTCAAATTCTAAAAAGCTGACATTTACCAGAATGTTACAAAATCCAGAAAAGTAATGTAGTTTCTATTAATCAAATTTCTGATATATGTTTACAGTGCTTTTCCTACATTTTTGCCTCATCTACTCTTAGCCTCTTTATTTGATATCGACTTTATTTTGTTGTTGACTAAAATGTTTTATTATTGATGACTTAGGAGTTTTTCATATTTGTGAATCATTATTGATATTATCAAGTAAATTTTCATAATTATTGCCAAAATTGAGGAAACCAGGTGAAATTTCTTTTTTACATGACATATGAGGTTTGGAAGTTTTCAACAAATTAGTTTCTGGTTCTATAGATTTTAAACTTTGTTATTCCTTCACAACTCACTCCTCTGGTGCAATAGGATCTAGATCTGGCTGCTTATGTCAGAGAGCTGGCTGATGGCACACAGTGGGCAGTAGAAGGAATCGAAAAAACAAAGATATGCCCATTGATCTGATCTAAATATATGCCTCATTTATTTTTCCTTAACTGGTCCTCAAAAATGACTGAAGCCACTCCATCAATACTGGGGAAAAAATGGAAATGTAACTGAGGGGAGGTTCTAGGACAAAGAAATAGTATGTTTCATGTATAGCAATTTAGAGGTCTTACTTTTGCATTTTTTATTAAAATTTATGGCCAGGCATGGCCCATGCCAGGAAGTTTTAAGCTTCAGTAGCTTCATGGTAAATACGTCTCTAATTGTAATATATTAAATGTAATTGTTAGGGGAAGGAAAAAATAGACTTCCAGTTGAGCTTTCAGATAGACTTCTAAAGCTATGTTACAGATTGAACTATTGAGGCTATCTCTTTTATAAGCAGGAAGCTGCCACTAACAGGAAACCATTGCACCATTAGGAAGCTGTTGCTGCTGGTTCTAGACTCACAGTAGATTTATAATGATTCACAATGACAAAATGAATACACTATGCATAGATTCTCAATCCTTGAGAAATGTGTGAACATTAGGACTTCTGCTATCACTGAATAGAAAAATCTAATTCCTTTTTGACCATGCAACAGCAGAAATGATAGCAATGATTATCCATGATGAAAAGCTCTTGTGGTCATCTTTGATTACCCAAACCTAAATCATATATGGACATGTTGGCCATATGTGGATCTCTTGCTGATAAATATGGATTTTAGCTTTTTAGATGCGGATTAATAAGGCACACAAAAAGGAATATAGAATAAATACTGTTTACCAACATTTTAAATGCAAAGCAAGACACAATAGCAGCTAACACGCATCAAATATTCATAATCTTCTCATTAAAATGAGAAGGAAAAGCTCCTGTTTGTGAAAAGGAAGATGCATAAATAAGTTTTTTATATAGTGAAATATTCAGCAGTTAAAATGGAAGTAGAGCTGTAAACATCAGTAGGAGTATATCTCAGACACAAACTATTGAGTTCACTAAAAATAAATTGAAGAAGGATTTACAAAGACTGAGACCATTTTATACGTCTTTAAAATGGAAGAAACCTAAGTAGATAGACAGAGAGATAAAGAGATAGATAGACAGATAAAGATGAGACCTGAATTTGGATATAATAAATACCACATTCAGGGTGGTAGCCCCTGAAGGATATGAGAAAGGGCTTACTGGAATTCACTGAATCCAGACTCAAGAGTAGGAGGTCAATCCTAGGAGGTACCAGCTGCATAGAATGCGATGCAGAGTACCTGGGGCTGGGAGAGTCATTCACTTTCTCTTCTAAGGAGAGCAGTGTCTTCTGATGTCGTTCAACATGGCAGCCCTGAGTGTACTTACATGCTTCATTTTTTAAAGGTGGGCAAGATGAGTATACTAGTGTTCATTATAGCATTCTCTATAAATTCGTCTGTATAGAAAAGGTTTTATATGAAGATATGCTATCACTCAAGACGCAAAGTTCTAATTCCATCTGTGAAGTCTTATGTATGCTGATCTGGGAAAAAATATCTCTCAAACTGATTAATATAATTATCAAACTTCTATTTGCATCTCTTGTTTTGTGGTATGGAAGTTGATTTCAGGAGCTTCACACTGAGGTATATTTCAGGCCCTTTTTATATTTTATTTTGAGACAAGTTCTCACTAGGTCACTCAGTTGCCCAGGCTGGCCTTAAACTTGCAATCCTCCTGCCTCAGCCTCTCAGGGTCCTGTGATTATAGGTATACACCACCATGCCTGGACTGATCTCTTGTTCTTGGTTCTTGTTCCATAATGGGAGAGTAGACACACATTCTTCTGGGGTGATGGTCTTCACTGTAACAGTTTGTTGGCATTGATGGGCCAGAAGATTCTAGGAGAGCTAACCATGTATGATAAATGCCCCTGCTTCTAGTACAACTTTTTAACTGACTTATGGCACCTTTACTAAGCTTTTGAGGCCTTAGAGTTTTGTTGGCACTACTGCTAAAACTCAGGATTCCACTAGTTAAACAAAATTTTTTTGGTTGAATTTTTTTGATACCTTGGTATGAAATACAAGGCAGTAGATGGGAAGAGGAAATGCTAGTGTTATTCTGGAATTCAGTAACATTTATATACACTCACACAGACATTTACCTTCTCTTTCAAAAGAAGATTTCTAAGTATTAATTTTATATTTTTCACAGAGCTTGGTGAATGTAGTCTTTAAAACATTCCAAACCTATCTCTCATCCTGTTTTGTGGTTTGTGTAGCTGATTGACCACTTCTGAAATCACTCCCCAAAGCAACATTGAGGAGCCCACCTCAGACATTACCATCTAGTGAATTTTTCAGAAACAAAAACCTCTGGCAGAAAGCAAAATGTATTCGTGGAAACATTATGTTTTCAAAAAACAAACAAATACAAACAGTGAGACCTTATGTCTTGGGTCAAAGATTTGGGGTATTTTTTGTATTATTTTTGTGGGTGTGGGTCAAAGGCTGTCCATGTTAATAGCTTATCTTAGAAAGATTAAAAACAACTTCTCTGAATGCTGACAGAGAAGGAAAACCCACAAAGGTTCTTTACACTCAACCTTGGCCCACCAGCAGCAACCATGGGGGTCAGAGGTTGCTGTAGCAATGACCTGTATTGCATAATGCCTCCCATCTGTCCACAGATGTGAGTTTGCTCAAAGGTTGTTTTCTTTTAGAAGATTATTACATTCTTCTAAAGCCCCAGCCCTTCTGCATTTACCAATGTGTTTGCAATTTCTAAAATGCCTAATCCATTAGATACTCAATATTTGGAGATAGATATTAAAGTATGTCCTCTGCCTATGTCCCTGCTGCTATTTGGAAACTACTAACATACATTTTATGGATATAATAGGATTGACAAAATAGGCCTCGCAGGCCCTAACGATGATGATGATAATAGTAATGTCTGTCTGGATCACTTTGGTGCCAAAGGCACTAACTGAAAGTTCATGTTCTTGGTTTGTAACATTAAACCTACTCCAATTCACCCATAATTTGATCTACAGTGAGAGAAGACAGAAGGAACACTACAACAGTAGCAATTAAAACCAAACCAAAGCAAAAACAGCACATACAAACAATACAAAATGTCACTGGGACAAAATACCAGACACTCGACAACTTCAAGAAGTGATTTATGTTGCCTCACATTTCAGAGGATTCAGTTGAATTTTAGTTGGCACCAAGGCAGAAATGGCATGGCAGGAAGTCATGGCAGAGGAAAGGTGCTTAACCTGTGACACCCAGGAAGCAGCGAGGTGGAGGGAGGTAAGCTTGGGAATACAGGGCCTGCATTGGTGGTATAGTGGTGAGCATAGCTGCCTTCCAAGGATGGGAATACATTCCTCCAGTTCACGCCACCAGTGACCTGTCTCCGGCTACACCCCACCTGCTAACAGCACATTCAGTCATGACCCCATCAATCAATTAAATCTGCCCATGTGGGCAGTGCCCACATCATGAGTGATTCAGTCAGCTTCCACAGGCCCACTTGTGAATATGTAAGACTTTTGTGGGACATTTCAGATGCATTTATTAGTTATAACAACTAATAAAAATAAATAATCTGAGTTTGAGAGAACTGGATTTAAGAATTTTACCATTTTGATGTCAGTAGTGGTGGTACCTTTTGCAAGCTAAACTGTCATGATCACAGCTGGGCAAGTCCCATATTAGAAAGCTTTTCTGAGAAGAAACCTAAGTCTATCTTGTTTATGCCCCTGCTCCCAGCATAGTTCTGTACCTATGGTAGGCCCTCCACAAATACATGCTAAATAGATGATTGAAGAGTTTTAGGTTTTTACTGAGTATCTATTTGCCAGCTGGTTTGTAGTTACTAAATGCAGTTGACTGAATAGATTGGAACTCTATTTTCAAAATTCTATTTCATGTTAGAATTTTTTTTTTGTCATAACCATCACTGGTCATGAGAAATTAAATCTTTGGCTCCCTGAAAACTTATTGAATTTATTGCATATTAGAGATTCCATAGTGGTTAATAATGGCTTTCTTCAACTGGATTATTCATAAGGTTAGTTGGAAATATCTGTATACTAATTATTAGTGATTCTCATTTTTAGATTTAGGGGTAGGCTTTGCTAAAGGCTAATTTTATTCTTTGAATTAAACTGAAAACAGTTTTTGGTTTTTAGTATCCATTTTTGGCAGCTCTGTGTCAATGGATGGAGTTTCTCTTTTTTCCCAGTCTCATAAACAACTTCCATTCATATGCCATGTGTGAATATAATACATTTGCAAGTTGTTTATTCCAGTACCAAAATATTTTTCACACATATTAGAAGGTCAAAAATAATTTCCTCTTTTACATTGTAGCCATGCACAAAATTTATTGTGATGTTATCATGTGGTTCATTATTTCATTTTTATTTAGAAGGAAAACAGCAACACTGAAGATAAGATAGCATGTATTTGGCAGGTAGGTCCCTGGCTATCTGGTTGTGATTCCAAGGTTTGCTGTGCCAGATTGAATCAGGAGCCAAGTTCAGTCAGATGAGGAGAAATGGTTTGCAGGTGTTATGGAATTTCAGTGTTTTACTTGCATTGGGTAACCCTAAGAAGGAGAATTTCCATGTATGAAGCCAATGTTGACTTGTGCAAAGAAAGCATCCTTGTGTTCCAGGCTGAAAATATGTCATTTGGTAGTATGAAAGGATGAGCCTATATTTGGTAACCCAGCAGGAGATTCTTCTGTGAGAAATTGTGATTATTTTCACATGTAAGAACATGGAAAAATAAGTATCGTTTTCAGACCTCTGTCTGAGTAAACTCACCAATCAGGAATACATTTACCTACCTCATTTTAAAGGAGATCTAGTGGGGCTTTGACAGCATGTGAGCTATTACCATGACCTTCTTTCACTGGATGTTTCTCACACTTATTTGCTCTCTATTTTCATGTTTATAAAATGTGTTCCCAAGGCCTTTGGAGAAAATCAACAATAGTGCCCAGAGCTCCAGTGAAAGATTCCCAGTGGGAGGGTATGAGCCTTTTGTTCCACAGGATCTGATAGACTGCGAAACTGACACAGAAATGGGAGGACCATTCAGCTAAAATTAAAGTCTTTGTTCCTTCATTAGTTGAACTTGAACTTGACATTTCTGCAGTTCTGCTAGGTTACTTTCTCTAAAGTTCTGATTTAATCAAGGTGAACAGGGAAGCTCATTAAAATCTGTTTCCCTCTCTCTTTCTCATACTTTGAAAGAAGTCCCATTTTGGGATACTTTTTTGGGTACAAGTTTTGATGGAATTTTGGGGAAATTGACCTGAAACTTAAATGAATATTATTTTTAATCCATTAAAGAAAGGTTTTCCGTCTCTTTCTTAAAAAAAATCTTCACTTTATCCGTTCATTGATTTCCTTAGCTGCATTGGGAAAGGTGAAAGGTCACTGACCAGAGCATTTATGTGATTAATGAGCTAATAGGATTGTGTGAAATTTAATTTTATCATCTTAAGTTTAGAGAAACTATTGAAAATAGGAGAAAACCTTAGATGGTGCATCGTACTATTGATATCCTAACTGTCATATCAATATTTGCCATATCTTTGTTCTAATATGATTTCATTTCCTGTATTCTTCATTTAGCAGGAAAACGGCGAGAAAATTACCATCACTCTAGGATTAAGGGTATTTATAAGTGTCTCTGATATTTCAATGTGATCATATATATCTTCAGTGGGTTTGGTTGACCCCTTTGTCAAATATTAGGTAGCTGAGTGGGTTTTTTGTTGTGGTTGCATCTTCCAGTCTGTTCCATTGATCCTCAGGTCTGTTATTTAGCCAGTACCAGGTTGATTTTATTACAGTTGCTTTGTAGTATAATTTCAGGTCAGGGATTGTGATTCCACCTGACTTTTCTTTATTGCCCAG
>PVLD010002748.1:0-11015 GCA_004027595.1 Dinomys branickii | reverse complement strand
TATCTTCAATAATATAATTATTTTATATTTTTAAATTACAATGAGCTTTTTGCCAAAAATCAGCGCAACTTTGTCAGATTCTGATACAACAATTCTAACGATGAAATTTAATTTTTTTCTTTTCTTTGAGAATGGACATTTCACCTTTCCTGTTTTATTCTTTTTCTCTGCTTTTGGTCAATCAAAATATGATCTCAGGTCCTTCTCTGTTATGTTTCTAAGTAAAGAATGATAGGGTAAATTAAAGAATAGCGCAACCAACTGAAAAGGAGATTTTTTTGCATATTTTTTGAGGTTTATTCTGTTCTTTCTGTGGCACAGAATTCTATGGCCTCAGGCTGGGTGCAAACTCCCTACTCACAGCAGGAAGCAGTAAGCCCCTCCAGGGCCCTCAGGTTTCACGAGAATTATATGTGTATGAAGCTGCTGCTGTTTTATCGCTCTGATCAGATATTTAGAGTAATGACAATCAATGAGGGAGTAAACTCAGAGCATGCTTTTGGCTACAGTAGCATCCTGCTCAGATTTTAATGGTTTTACATACAAACGATTTTTATCCCAAACTCGAACAAGCAAGCAAACAAACAAAACAAAACCTTTAGAAAAAGCTCAGAGGATATCTATTATGTGCAGAAACCAGAAGAGAGTACTGTGGAAATGAAAAGATGAATAAAACATAAAGTTCAGAAAGCTTATTTTCTGGGTAGAGGAGATGCTGGCTTATCAAGAGCTGTCGCTGCAGGCCAATTCTTCAGTTTTCCTTTGTTTCTGTTCTTCTGATTCCACTCAGAGGGTCACAAATCCAGATGCCTGCAAGGAATAGGCAGGCAAATAAAGTCAGCGGTAACAATAAACAGCGTGGCTGCCTCTTAGCTCCTGTTATTACTGCATGACCACGTGAGCCTAGTGTTGTGATTTTTTTTCTAATTTTTCAACAAAGCTTGAATTTTATTTTTCTCAGTGAAATCTCCCAATTTTCAAATATTGGCAGATAGCATGGCTTTAAAAGTGGTGCTGCAAGCCAAACAAAACTCGTTTGTTGGCTCGGCCCAGGAGAGGTTACCGTTTGTGGTCTCCGCTTTCTCCCTTGCCTTCTCGTTTGCCGCATCCATTCCCAGGGATGTTATACCTATCACAGAATTAGGTATATCTCAGCTAGGTGTGATAGGCTACGCTTGAAATCCTAGCAGTCTGGGAGGCAGAGGCAAGAGGATTGCAAAGTTCAAGGCCAGCCTGGGCGACTTAGAAAGACTCTGTCTCAAAATTAGGAAGCAACAAGAGTGCTGGGAACACGGTGCACATGCCCTGGGTACGGTCCCTAGTAATGTAAAGTATAATAAGGTCTGTCTTGATAGCCACCGGTGGCAGCTGGTCTTCCTTGGTAGCTTTTGAAGTTGTCTCCTGTTACTCCACTGTTATCGTTCCTTGGATCGAGGCACGCGTTCCTATAATGGCCTCAATATTTTCATGATTAAAACACGCATAACCCCCAGTTTTCTCTTACGTGCTGCGTTGCCTCAAGTGGACTCCTGAAAATACTCAGCAATTATAGTCAGTCAATCCTGAATCTTCAGCCTTCTCCATTTTTTGGAATTGCAGATCTGTTGCATGTATCTACCATTGGATATATCCAAAATAGGATTTCTAAAAATCTTCTCTTTCAGATATGCTCCGTGGTCTTCTCTTGTCAGTTAATGTTACCATTATCTCCACTGTGTAATTGGTATCATCCTGGAGTATTTACTCACCATTATCGTGATGATTTTTTCTTCTAACTCTCTCCTCTACATCTCCTAGCCATTGCCTGATTCCAGGCCTCCATGTTTTCTGCCTGTATTACTGTCAACTTGCACTAATTGCCAAGCAAGCCATTCTATTCTCTGCCACAGGGGCTGCTGCTTAAATACAATCTGTTGTGCTTTTTATTTGTTCAAAAACTTTTAGCAACATATTCTTCCAATTCTAAATTGCAAATTTGCCGAATGGCAAATAAGCCCTTAATATCTTGGTTTCAGACTTCTGCAATTTAATTTTCCATACCTTCAGTATATACCTTACTCCACTGCTACAGCCATTTCTTTTCTTTAAATAAATCAGGCAACTAGTTTGGTGAATGTGGACTTTCCTAGATGACTGTCTTTATTCTTTTACAAATGACTTATGTTAAAGGGATCTCTACCTGAGTTGCAGTCCCATTCAGTATTTGACTGGGGGCAAACTGATCCAGCTCAGTTTCATATTTTCTCACCCTCTCTCAGCTTAGTTTTTGCTTGTGAAAGAATATTGCTTCAATTAGCCCTATTTGCTCCTCTCTCACTTATGGAATAAATTCCAAGGTGAAGACAGCTACAGTCCAGTTGATATGCTGCCACTACACAGCTTCATTTTATTTTCCTGGCCCCGTCCCCACCTGCCTATCTTCATCTTCTGTGAATTGATACTAAGCAAATCTATAACCCACCCAAAACAGATGACACTTTTCAAATGAGTAGCACAGGCCAGATCTCTCTACCCACTAGTTGACAGAATTAAAACTGACGAGAGGTTGAAACATGACTTCAAATGTTTGCTTAAGGATGGGGAAGTTGGGCCCACCCCCACCGTATTGCCAAATGTTACATGGAGCATCGTAAAATCAAATTCTCACATCTTGTTGTCCTCTCATTAGATCACATTAAACTCTGGCAGCTAGGCCAGCCTGCCTTGGTGGTTTTCTGATTTGTGGTTTGCATTTGGCTCTCCTCACAGGCTTTAAAAATGATTTTATTTTGTGAGCAGTCACTGATAAACTCTAGAGTAAACTTGCCAGGGCCAAAATTTGCAGTAATAACATTTCACATTATCAAGAGTTTCCTGAAGGACTGCAAAGAATAAGAACAAAGAAGAGCTTTTCTGGTAGTGGTTGTTTTTCTTCAGAGGCTGGTAACCTCCCGAGTAGAGAGGCTATGAATTTCGCCTTTGAAGAATCCTACAAGCATCTACAGTTCTTTGCCTTTAAGGTGAAACTGGAGACCTGGAACCGATTTGGGTTTTCTTGTTCCCTGGCTTGTTGAGTGTATAACGGATTCTCCCTCCTCCTTGTCTTGGGTGGTTTTTCTGATTATCTTGTTCAATCTTTGGCGCAGTGGGAGTAGAGGTGGGTGGGCTGGAGAGGTGGTAGGGGTCATAGAAAGGAAAACTCAGTCAAGGTAAATCCAAAGACTTTCTCAATGATCTTCATACTATTTCCCACCAAAATTATTTGTGCTGCTTGGATAAAGGAAATGAAATATGATCTTTAGAGCAAAATGTACCACTGGTTTTCTAGATAGCGTGGTGATAGGGATGATGAAAATGGTGATTATGTTATGATTCATTAATGAAAAAGGTTAAGTAAATGAGCCTATAGAATTAAAAATGAGTGTTAGTATGTATTACTTTGAACTGATGTCAGACCCAATTCTTATATTCAGTTGTTTATTGTTTATTTTTAAATTATGATAAAATATACATATCATGAAATTTACTATTTTAGCCACTTTTAAGTGAACAGTTCAGTGCCATTAAGCACATTTACTTTGTTATGCTAGTACCGCCATCCATCTCCAGAACATTTTTCATCTAGTACCCCTTCCCCCAGCCTCTGGCAATCACCATTGCACTTTCTGTGTTTATGACTTGGACTATTTCAAGTGCCTCATAAAAATGGAATTATAAAGTACTTTTATCTTTTGTGACTGGTTTATTCCCTTAACATAATGTCTTTCAAGCTTCTTCTATATTGTACTATGTGTCCAGAGTCCCTTCTTTTAAAAGGAGGAATGATATTACATTATGTATATGTACTGAATTTTATTTCTTTGGTCATCTGTGGGCAGATACTTCAGTTTGCAGACTTAGTTTTAACCAAAGGACCATCAACAGGTTTGAATAGCTGTTGTTTTGGAGAGAAGAACCCGAATAGTTATGCAAATTATTTAAGTGTGAAATTCTTGTTAGACTAGACTGATAAAGTTATACTGATCAGTTCATCAAAAAGTACTTACCAAATGTCACATTCTATTTATCCCCTTAACAAATCATGATAGTGTTTTATTATTACAAGTATATGTCATTGCAAAGAATTAGACAATACAAAAAAGTATAAAGATGAACATTGGGGGCATTTGTAAAACTGAAACCCTGTTAGCACTGTGAATATTTGATGTGGATTATACCAACAAATGGTATCAATATAAATGCAAGTGCTGTACATATTAGTGTAGTCAAGTTTTACTTAACAACAAAGATATGTTCTGAGAAATGGGTTGCTAGCTGAGATGGTCACTGTGGAAACATTATGGAGTTACACTAACCTAGACTATCTAGGTAAATCACCTGAAGTCGGTTCTTGAGACAACCAATGGATGTAGTAAACATGGTATATGAAGCTGCTGCTATTATAATATAACATGTTGTTTTACAGGAAGCTTTTAAAATTCTATAAATAGGGAATATACTCTAAAATAACAAGAATGGCATGGTAAATAGATAAGCCAGTAACATTTATTATCATTATCAAATACTGTGTCAGATCCATAATTGTATGGTCTAACTTTTTGTTTCATAGGCAGTGCATTAAATATGTTTGTACCATTGTCACCATAATCACAGAAATGCACTGTGCCACAACATAACCAGAGAAGAGGAATTTTTCAGCTCTGTTATAATTTTATGGGACAACTAGCATACTACTCTGTTGTTGACCAAAATGTTATGTGGTGTGTGACTGTATCAATGGGGATTTAGAAAACTGCATAGAACTGAGAACATATTCACATGCCTAGAAACTGTTTTTTCTTGATTAGCAGTATATTGGGGATATAAATGTGATTTTGCTTTGGTAGCTTTTAAACATCTTATGTCATACAGCTCTCCCTTCATATTAATTCTCAGTATTAATTTATAAAAATGAAACTTTTCCAGTTAAAGTGAATAAGACATGTACAGAACTCACCACCCAATCAGGATGATTTTTGAGACACACACTCCTTGGAAACACTACTACTTGTGAGTTGAATTGTGTCCTTTAAAAAGACTCTGAACCCCCTACCCCCAGTACCTGTGAATGTGACCTTATTTATAAATGTGGTCTTTGCAGATGATCAAGTTGAGATGAGGTCATTATGGTCTAGTGCAGCATGACTGATGTCCTTACAAAGAGGGGAAATTGAACACAGAGACAGACACAAATAGGAAGGACATCGTGTGGAGATGGAGGTAGGGTGCAGGAACCCCAAGGTTGCTGGCAGTCGCACAAAGCTAGGAGAGAAGCACAGAGGTATTCTCTTTCATAGCCCTCACAGGAAACCAACCTCACTGATAAGATTTTGAGCCTTTAGAACTGTAAGACAGTAAGTAGCTATTGGCCTAAGAACACTGATTTTGCATGCTTTGTTATGGCAGCCATAAGAAACTAATACAGACCTCCAAAGACAGGATTGAAAAGCTTTATTTTTATTATTTTAAAAGTCTTGTGTATTCTACTGTATAAAAGTATATGATGTGGTTTTCATTCCCTTATTGATATGTACAAATAGTCAGTGCTCTGATATTTTAAAGAATGATGCTTTGAATATCCTTGGTAGATCTTTGCATAGTTGCCCCATTATTTCATCACAATAATTTACTGGAGAGGAATTGCTAGACTAAGTGATAGAAATATTCAAAATTTTAATATTTACTACCAACATTCTTTCCAGAGCTCATAGTAGTTTATTCTGTCATCCTGGTGTCTGAGAGTATACACCTTTATCTACATCTTTACTGGATATTGTCATTTAAAATCTAAGTTAAAATTTAATTTTATCAATGAAATACATGAAAGCATTTTAAAGAAGTGTATTAGTTTTGCAGGATGTATAACCCAAACCAGCAGTCACACCTGTTTGCCACTTGCCAGTGAGAACCACTTTCAAATCTTGCAGCTGATCCTTCTGTTTTTAAAAGTTTTTATATTTCTTTCTTTCTTTCTTTCTCTCCCTGGTCCTGGGAATCAGACCCAAAGTTTCATGCATGCTTTCAAGTGCTCTATTCCTAAGCTACACCCCAAGCCCTACATTTCTAGTTAACATGTGTTTACTACATTTTTGTTTTTGCAATTTTAGATGTTAATTTTATGCTTCCTAGCATGCAAAATTAAGAATGAGCTACCTTTATGGTCCTTCCATCCCATCTCACAAAAAGGTTATGTTATGGTTTAGATCTGAAATCTCCCCAAAGTCTCCTGCATTTAGCGATGGGAATTTGGGAGGATCTGTACTGATGAGGGGATGGGCCCACCGATAAATTCATGGCAGAATGTGCTAGTAGGAGAAGGGCCTGGCTGGAGGCAGGTGACTGAGGCCATGACCTCAGGATATGCTCTTGCCCTCAGCTCCCCCTTCCCCTCTGCTTCCTGGCTGCCCTGGGTTAAGCATCTTTCCTCCTCCATGCCCCCTGCCATGCTGTTTCTCTCCTGGAACCAGCAGAGCATGAACTGAAACCGTGAGCCAAAAAAACCTCCCTCCTTTAAGTTGTGGGTGTGAGCCATTTTGTCCTAGCAACAGGAAAAGGAATAATACAGGTTATACACAATTTTGTTAAATCAATATTCGGAGTTTACTTTTTGTATTATTGTGTGTATAAATAGTACTTGTAGCAAAGTCATGTAGTATAGTGTAATTTAATAGCTCACTTTTGGTCTTTGCTTATTTTTCTATGGCCTTATGTGAATTCTTGTAAAAACGCTCTTCTCAGAGCATTCTTACTCTGTTCTGTCAGTCTATTTTCTTTTTTTTTAACTTTTGGAATTATCTTTCCTGTAGCTCCCCATCCTCCTGCTTGCTTCTGTCTACAGCTGTTACCTATCTGTCTACCTGGATTTTGCTTCATCACAATCCTTTGCATGTCTTCTGAGTTGGATCCTGTTTCCTGCATTGTCTCTTCCCGTTTCTTGACTGATTCCTTTGCTGCAGTGGAGTAGGTTCTGCTGCAGAGATACAAGAGTGGCAGATTCTTATGCTACACTTTCATAGGAATAGTCTTTAGATTCATTGGAAGCATCATGTAGGTTTCTGGTAGTATCTTCTGTCAAGTTGCTCAAGAAAAAATTTTCTTCTTAATAATGATTGTTGAATTTTAGCAAGTGCCTTTTCATATGCATTGAAATAATGATATAATTTTTCTCTTTTAAACTGTGAATATGGTAAACTACAGTGAAAGATAGACTGGATTTTAGCCTACTCTAGCTTTTCTGTGAAAAAGACTACTAGTTTATGATGTAATTCTCTTAATGCACTATTGGGTTGTTTCCTGGAGGGTAATTTTGGTTCTTATCTGTCTTTGGGGTTTTGTTGGGGTGTATATGTGTTTTTCTTTCTTTCTATTTTTATCTTGTTACACTTCAATGTTATGTTAGATTTGTAAAATGAACTGAAAATGATCTGTATTTTCCTACATTTTGTAACAGTGGAAATAATGCAGGAATTATCTGTTCTTTGTAGGGTTAATACAGTGTATCCATAAGATTACCTGGGCATTGTGCCCTTTTTCAGGACTTTGATTTTTTTAAAATTTCTTTTATGATTATTGAGTTTTTCTGGGTTTCACTTTTTTCTTGAGTCATTTTGATTATACAGTTTTCCCTACTAAATCATCTTTGAAGCCATTTTCAAATTTATGTGGTATAAATGTGGATTTGATACTTATACTTTAAAATTTTTCCCACTTACTTCCCCTCAGTGTTGGCTAACTCTTCCTTCTATATTGATCAGATTAGACTAAATTGGTTTGTTTAATAATTGCTCTTTTAAAAGTACTCTTATCAGAGAACTAGTTCATCATTTTATTAGTTATTAATTGTTGTTCTCTACTTTCATATTTATTGTTTTTTAGACTTAGTCAATCCTCTAGCTTCTTGAGTTGATATTTTACTTATCAAGATCTTTTTTATCCCCTTATAAATGCATATATTTCTCTGTTTTTATGTATAGATTCTTCAGGTGAATCAATGAAGTTTATGTCAATATCAATATAAGTGTTTCTCTTAATTCTGTTTTTTTAAAAAATGATTTAACTCAGGAAAGAGAAGCAAAATAGCTGGGTTGAATGGAATTTCTATTTTAGTTTTTTTCTGGAAACTCCATACTGGCTTCCATAGTACCTGTGCTAGTGTATATTCCTATTGACAATGTGGAAGGATTCCATTATCCCCATAGCCTCAGCAGGATTTATTATTATTTGATTTCTTGATAAGAGCCATTCTTTCTGAGATGGGATGCAATCTCAGTGTTGTAATTTGCTTTTCTCTAGTGGCCAGAGATGTTGACTATGTTTTCAGGTATTTATTGACCATTTTTACTTCATCTTCTGAGAAGTGGTTTTTTTAAAATCTCAGTTGCCCATGTTTTGATTAGGTCTTTTGTTTTGGGAAATCTAATTTTGTTTAAGTTCTTCATCTCTCCTAGATATTAGTCCTCTGTCTGAGGAATAGCGGACATTCTATGGGTTGTCACTTCACTCTGTTGGTTGTTTTCTTTGCTGTGAAGAAATTTTTTAATTTGATGTGATTATATTCGTAGATTCTTGATGTTAATTCCTGTGCAACCAGGGTTTTGTTGAGAAAGTCCTTGCCTATGCCTAGGTCTTCAAGAGTTTTACCTATTTTATCTGCCTGCAAATTGTTTCTCTTTTGACATTTAGATCATTGATCCATCTGGATTTTAGTTTAGTACATGGAAAGCATGTGGACAGCCAGTTTCCCCACCACCATTTGTTAAACATGCTATTGTTCCTCTAGTGTGTGGCTTTTGGGCCTTTTGTCAAAAATCAGCTGTTTCTGCATCTTCTAGCCTCTTTTGTTGATCTATAGTTCTGTTTCTGTGCCAGTACCATGTTACTTTTGTTACTATAGCTTTGTAATATAATTTGAAGTCTGGCGTTGTAATGCTTTCTGCTTTGCTCTCATTGGTCAGGATTGCTTTTGCTATTCTGGGTCTCTTCTGGTTCCATATGAATTTTAGAATGGATTTCTGTAGTTCTGTGAGGAATGCTTGGTATTTTGAATGGGATGGTGTTAAATCTATATATCAGTTTTGGAAGTATCAATTTTGTTATATTGGTTCTGCCTTTGCAGGAGCAGGGGATATCTTTCATTTTATATATGTCCTTTTCAGTGTCCTTTTTCAGAGTACTGTTGTTTTTCATTATAGACTTCTTTTGCTTCCTTAGTTGGGTTAATTCCTAAGTATTTAATTTTTCTTCATTTCTACTGTGAATGGTATTGTTTTGTAATTTCTTTCTTGGTGAGTTCATTATTGGTATACACTAATGTTATTAATTTTTTATGTTGATTTTGTATCCTACTACATTGCTGAATTTCGTTATTAATTCTAGAAATCTTTTAGTAGAATTCTATAGGTCTTACAAGCAGAGGATCATGCCAGCTTGAAATAATGATAATTTGACCTCTTTCTTTTCTGTACATATCCCTTTTATTTCTTTCTCTTGTCTGATTGGGTTGGGTATTATTTTGAGTACTATACTGAATAGGAGTGGTGATAATAGATAGCCTTTATCTTATTCCTGATTTTAGTTGGAAATTTTTCAGTCTTTCCGCATTAAATGTGATGTTAGCAGTACCTTTGCCCTGAATAGCTTTTATCAGATTGAGATAGTATCCTTTTATGCCTATTTTCTTCAGATTTTTTTAAATAATGAATTGACATTGGATTTTTCTTTAAGGCATTTTCTGTGTCTATAGAGATGATCATGTGATTTTTTCTTGCTTCTGTTTATGTGATGTATTGTATTTATTGACTTGGATATGTTGAACAATTCTTGCATCTCTCACATGAATGAATCCTACTTGGTGATATGGTCTTTTTGATGATTTGTTGCATTCTTTTGTTCAATATCCTGTTGAGGATTTTTGTATCTATGTTCATTTTTTTAATTTTAAAGATAAAAGAACAAAAACATATTAACAACCACACATATATTTAGCAAATAACAGAAAAACAATACAAGCAATACAGAAGTTCAGACAAGGTGATAGGAAATTGCCAATGGTTGGTGTATTATATATTGGTATCTTCAAATTGGATACTCAGATAAACAAATATGGATATGTAAGATTGATCAAACACTTAAACATTAACTGTTCCTTTTAACAGAGCAAAGTCAGTAGTACAACTGTTAGCTGTCCTGCATACACATATATACATATTCTTCCCCTTTTTTCTTTTCTCTTTTCCCTCATCCCGGTTCTTTCCTTTGAGCAGTTTCCTTTTATTTCACAATGTCTATTGTACCTCCTAGATTCTATTCATTCTTTTAGGTTCTTACACTAATGAGACAATACGGTGTTTGCACATGTGGGTCTGATTTATTTCATTTACAAGTATGGTCTCTAGTTGTGTCAATTTCCCTATAAAAGCCTTGAGATTATCTTTCTTTATAGCTGAATAATATTCCATTATGTAAAAATACCACAACTTTTTTATCCTTTCCTCGGTTGATGGGCATTTGGGTTGCTTCCACAATTTAGCTACTACAAATTGTGCTGCTATAAACGTGAGTGCACATTGTGTCTATGTTCATTAAAGAATTGGCCTGTAGTCTTTTTTTTTTGGATAGATCTTTTTCTGGTTTTGGAATCAGGGTAATGCTAGCTCCCTGAAATAATTTTGGCAGTACTCCTTCCCTTTCACTTTCATTAAAGAGTTTGAGGAATATTCACATTACATCTTCTCTGGCATTTTTATAGAATTTAAGCAGTGAATCCATCATGTCCCAGGCTTTTCTTAATTGGTAAGTGTTTTTTTTTTTTATTTTAGAAACATAAAAGTACAAAAACATATTGACAAACAGATACCCATTATCATAGAAAATAGTACAATCACAACTAATCTATAGACAAGGTGATATGGTCTCAACAGTAGTTGTTGCTTTATCCATTGATATCTTCGAATTGTAGATGTATGGACCCATATACAGACATGTAAATTTAGTCAGAC
>PVLD010002747.1:135264-157930 GCA_004027595.1 Dinomys branickii | reverse complement strand
AATTCCCTACTATCTTATCTATAATTTGGTATTTCCTTTAATGTTTTTGTGTTAACTAATGTGAAGATAACTATGTAATACAACATCCAGTTCTAATTCCCTACTATATTCTGTATAACTTTGTATTTTCTGTATTGTTTATGGCTTTTCTGGCTCATATGTCTCCATTCTTTTGTCTTTAAAATAAAATTAAAAAAAAAAGAAAACTTCATATCTATTCAAATGTAAAATAACTTAGAAATTAAGAATTATTTCAAGAATTTAAATAATGTAATGAACCTTTAGAGGAATATTCACACAATATCATGCTATACTTTAGTAAGACAGTTTTGAAGGTTATTTTACAGTTCTAGTGTTATAAGAAATACTTAAGCTAGTTTTTGGGAAGCTAGGGGCATATATGTTTTAATGGTTTCCCCATGTGGTACATAGTAAATCAGATTCTGCACTCTCCTTTATGGGAAAAAGTTTTGATTTTTCCCTGCTTTACCCATGCACACCCCTATGATCTATAGAGAACCATTCAGATGTGATGGGAGACAAAAGCAGTGCTCAGAGAATGACAGCAACACAGGCCAGCCAGATTCTGAATTCCAAAATAAGGACAGAAATAGCCCAGGATTTTGGAAATTTTGTACCAGAATAGCTTCTGGATATCCTTCTAAAGAGTGACTTGTTGAAGGATCTGAGGATCCAAAGAGAAAAGGGAGAAAAATGAGCTCTTGGGGTCATGGTAAGAGCTTTGGTTGATCTCCAAAAGGATGAAATATTAAAGAGTTTTGCTAAAGACTTTGAGCATGACCAGTGTCAATTCTGAAGAGAAGACCAACAGGCTGTTCCTCTGCTGTTGAAAAACATTGTTTCCAGGGTATTAACAGATATATATGTGTGTGTGTGTGTGTGTGTGTGTGTGTGTGTGTGTGTGTGTATATATCCTAATTTATAAAATGATGCAAATGTGCATTTATTTCATATTCACTAGATGTCTTGATGCAATACACCATTCCTCTTTTTCAAATCATTCCATACTACAGTTTGAATAGAGGGGAAGCACATGAGACAAAGGATTAGGTTTCAAACTGGATATATAGCAACAGGAAGGGTTTCTGTCAGTTTTCAAGTTGCTGCTTTGTTTTATTGCCGTGATGAGCACAGCTCCAACAGCTGCCTTGAAATTCTGAGCTCAAGTTTGTACCTGGAAAATGACTAGGGATGTCGGAGCAGAGAAGAGCCTCAGAACTAGGAGCGCGGGCGTGGGTTAATGTATCGCCTTCCACACTTGAGGCTCTCTGAGAACTGTGTGTGTATGTTAGTTTGCTAGGATTGCCGTCACAAAACGCTACTGATTGTGTGGCTTAAAAAAGAGGTTTGTTTTCGCATAGGTTCACAGGGCTGGAAATTCAACATCAATTGCCAACAGGGTCGGGAGTCTGTGAGATCCGTCTCTCTGGTTCGCAGATGGCCTATTGGGCTGTCTCTTACACGGTCTTTCCTCTATGCCTGGTCTTCCCTACTGCGTCTTGGACTTCCTCTTTCTCTATGGATATGAGCAGTAATGGATTAGGACTCCCTCTAAGAGCCTCATTTTACTTTGTGTCATTAAGGCCTTAGCTGTAAATATAGTCACACTGTGAAGTACTAAGGATTAGGACTTACACAGCTGAAGTTTAGACAAATATAATTCCTGACATAACCATGCACACTCCTAACTTGTTTCAACTACGGTTATTTAGGGGGCTTGTTTTTAGCAATTATGTGTAATCATTAGTGGATACAGAGAGTGAATCTATAGACATTATATTTAGATGTAAATGTCATCGCCACAAAAACCTTAAAGCAGAAATAGCAAAGAAAATTTTATCAGTAATTACACATTTTTGCATTATAAAATTTGAAATTATATTTTCATACTATGATTGAAATAGAAAGCACACTTGAAATGACTATTTCTCAGTATTTTCAGTATCCTTGGTGGAACTGCTACACTATGTTTTAAGAGTCTGCTTAGTGCTGGGGATACAGCTCAGTGGTGAGTGCCTGCCTGCCATGCACAAGATCCTGAGTTTGGTTCTCAGTGCCAAACAAAATGTTTTGAGAAAACACAAATAAGCAAGCACTGTGTCAAAAAATATGCTCACTTGCCCTTACCTACGGTCATCACATTGATTTAGTGCAGTGAATAACAAAATAAAATGCAATTATCTAACTTTTCCCAATGAGTTGGTAAAGGTATTATTGACAAATAGATTATATATTTAATCAAACTGCAAGAGAAGTGTGAATATCACCATTTTCAGTAGTAACTCTTGTATGTTATATATACAAGAGTGTTAAAGCATATCATCATAATTTCTTTCTGCTATTAAGTTATAAGTGATTTACTAGCCAAACATAGTCCATAACGTTTTTGTGTTATGTTTTACTATAACATTTTCTATCATTTTGCATTTGTAATTTAACTTCATTTAATTTAACTCCATTTTTCTTTATTAAATTTGAAGTAACTTTTTTCATTATTAATAAAGATTTAGCTAATTGTAGAATTTTTATTTTATTTCTTTTTCTTTTTTTCTTTTGGTACCAGGAATCAAATTCAGGACCTTTTGCTTGCCAGGCAGTTGCTTGTGCCACAGAGTTATATTCTTAGGCCTCACAATTTTTATTTTAAAATTGCCACTGTGGGAGTGAAATTGAGCTCCAGGGAACCTCTG
This sequence comes from Dinomys branickii, assembly GCA_004027595.1. Classification (NCBI taxonomy): domain Eukaryota; kingdom Metazoa; phylum Chordata; class Mammalia; order Rodentia; family Dinomyidae; genus Dinomys; species Dinomys branickii. The sequence goes on along the minus strand of PVLD010002747.1, from coordinate 155,219 downwards.
GGTCTTTGAAAATGACAAAATGAAGGAGAAATGAAATCTCAGACCTCCACACCATAGAGAACAAGTCAAGGTGACATCAACACAGAAGAGTTTAGAAGTCATACACCTGAAATTGGAAATGATAGCAACTGAATTAAAGAAATAACTTTATCAGGCTATAGATGAAATCAGATCAGAAATAATCTCTGAGGTAAAAACCAACATGACAACAGTAATGAAAGAATTGCTCAGCAATCTAAAGAAAACATAGATAAAAAAATAAGGGAGCATAGAAAAATGATGGAAACCTTGAATGAACAATATAGAAAAGAATTAGAATACATGAAACAGATTCAAAGAGATATCCAGGAAATTAAAAATACCATCAAAATCTATCAAAACTGTTTGAATCAGGGTGAAGAGAGACTTTCAGACCTTGAAGACAGCATTACATTTAACGATCCTGAAAAGAAGCATCCCTTAAAAGTAACAAGGGACCAGGGAATAACAATTCAACAGCTGCAAGATATTGCAAAGAAAAAAATATAAAAATGCTAGGTGTAAATGTAAGAGCAGTTGTCAACACAAATGACATAAAAAGAATATTTGAAGAAGTAATAGCAGAAAATTTCCAAAGAATTGAAAAATAATCTGACATACAGTAGGTGAGGCATATAGAACACCAATTTGCCATAACCAAAATAAATCAACACTCAGACAAAATAATCAAGATCCCAGAAATTCAGCAAAAGGAGAGAATATTAAAACCTGCTAGAGAAAAGTAAAAGATCACCTATAAAGTAAAGCCCATCAGAATTATGGCACATTTTTCAACACAAACCATCAGGTCAAGACAAGTTTGGAGTGAAGTATTTTAGGCCTTGAAAGGAAACAACTTCCAACTCAAATTGATGTACCCTGCAAAACTATCCTTTACAATTAATGGAGAAATAAAATACTTCCATGAGCAACTGAAGAAATCTATGAGTGTCAAACCAACCCTTCAAAGAGTACTAAAAGATATTGTAGAAGAGACAAAAACAAACACAATTTCCAGAACAACAAGAGAAAGAAGCCACCAAGCAGAGAAAGCAGCTGAACAGAAGTAAAAAGGAAGAAGCAACAGCAGGAAAATAACATGACAAACATAAGCCAATACATATCAGTTATAACCTTCAATGTAAACAGTCTCAATTCAGCAATCAAAGAAGAAGAAAGGCTGAGTGGATCAAAGAAGAAAATCCAACAATATGCTGTATACAAGAAACACATCTAAGTCTAAAGGAAATTCGTAGACTGAAAGTGAAAGGATGGAAAACAATACTCCATGTGACAGGAATGCAGAAAAAAGCATGGATAGCTATTCTGTATGCAGGCAATGTGAACTTCAAACCAGGAATAATCAAAAGAGATAAAGAAAGTCACTACATAGTTGTTAGGGGAAAACTCAAAGAGGAAGGGATAACAATCACAATACATATGCACCAAATAAAGGAGCACCCAACTATATGACACATTTTAGCAGATATGAAAAATCAAATAAGCAGTAACACAATCATAACAGTGGACTTTAAGACCCATTGTCACAAAGAGATAAAGCAACTAGACAAAGAATAAGCAAAGAAATAGCAGAACTAAATGAATCTTGTGAACAAATGGACTTAGTAGACTTTTACAGTGTTCCACCCAACAGTATCATTATATACATTCTCAGCTGCACATGGGACGTTCTCTAAAATAGAACATATACTACCACATAGAACATGCTTAAATAATTGCAAAATAATAGAAATTATCCCATGCATGCTACCTGACTATAGTGCAATGAAATTGGAAATTAATGATAAAAGCAATTGCCAAAACTCCATAAACATATGACAATTAAATAACACCCTCCTGAACAAACAATGGGTCACAGATGAAATCAAAGAAGATGTTAAACAATATTTATAATCAAACAAAAATGCAGATACAACTTACAGGAACCTTTGGAACACAATGAAAGCTGTCTTGAGATGGAAATTTATAGTGGCAAATTCCCACATCAGGAAATCAGAGCAAGTACAAATAAACAATCTTGTGCTGCACTTCAAGCTTCTAGAAAAAGAAGAGAAGTCAAAACCAAAGACCAAAGAAGACAGAAAATTATAAAGATCAGAGCAGAAATTAATGCAATGGAGACCAAGAAAGCAATACAAAGAATTAATGAATCAAAGAGTTGGTTCTTCAAAAGAATAAATAAAATTGATGAACCCTTAGCCAAACTTACCAAAATAGGAAAGAAAGAACTCAAATTCATGCAATAAGGAATGAAAAGGATGAAATTACTACAGATTCTGTACAAATTCAGAAGATAATCAATACCTACTTCAAAAATATTTACTCTCACTGGATGGAAACAGAGGAAATAGACAGATTCCTAGATACATATGAATTACCAAAGCTGAATGAAGATATAAAAATCCTGAATAACTCAATGTCAGCCAGTGGAATTAAAAATGTAATAAAAATATATAAACAAAGAAAACCCCATGTCTTAATGATTTCACAGCTGAATTCTACAAGAAATTTAGAGAAGATTTAATGCCAATATTTCTCAAACTCTTTAATGAAATTGAAAGGGTAGGAATTCTCCCTAACTCATTCCCGGAGGCAAGTATTACCTTGATACCAAACCCAGAGAAAGACCTAACCAAAAAAGAGAAGTATAGGCCAATCTCCCTAAGGAACATAGTTGTAAAATTTCTCAATAACTAGTAAACAATGTAGCAAATCCTGAAAAAGATTATACATTGTGACCAAGTGGGATTTACCCCAGGAATACAGGGATAGCTCAATATACACAAATCAATTAATGTAATACACAGTATCAATAGAGCCAAAGACAAAAATCTCATGATCAGTAGATGCAATAAAGCTTTTCATAAAGTTAAACACTCATTCCTTTTTAAAAACCCCTACAGAAAATAGGAATAGATGGTCTTTACGTCAATCTGATACTAAATGCACAAAAAATTGAAGGTTTTCATATTAAAATCAGGAACACGACAAGAATGTCCCCTGTCACAACTGCTATTCAATATAGATCTGGAAATATTAGCCAAAGCAATTAGTCAAGAGAGAGAAATAAATGGAATAAAGATAGGATAGGAAGAAGTTAAATTATCATTATTTGCAGATGACCTGGTATTCTATATAGAAGACCCCCAAAACACCAAAAGGCTTATAGATTTAATTACCAAATTCAGTAACACATCTGTCCTGGTTACTTTTCTCTCATTGCTGAGACAAAATACCCAATGCCAAAAATGAAGGAAGGAAAGGTTTATTTAGCTTACAGTTTGTGGAGGTTTCAGTCCATACTTGGCTGGTTCTGAGGCAGGGTGGCGCATAGCAGAGGGCAAACATTCAGGGCAGCAGAGCACAGCAAAAGCAACCAGCAAAAAGGGAGGAATGGCAAGCAAGTGGCCTCTTTCCACCTCCCTTACATTGTAAAGAGGCTCCCCCAACCCAGGGGGCATAGCTCTCACATAATCTCCAGCCCTCCTCTTCCACAGGCTCAGGATGTGTACAAAGTAAGCACCCTGGTTTCCTGCTGAGTCACTCAACCAAACCTCTGGACTCCTCAAGTTGACACAATGTATCAACCATAAAAACATCTGAATGCAAAGCCAACATTCAAAAATCAATAGGATTGCTGTACACAAACAACAGAGATAAATTAAGGAACCCACACCTTTCCTAACTGCGTCTACAAAAATAAAATAAAATTTTGACCAATTTTGCAACCTTATATTTGGTAATCTGAATAATGACTTTGAAGACAACAGTATACCACTGGTGAATTCCTACCATCTTGTTTAGTGAAGCTCTGTATTGTTTCTAATGATTTTTCATTATTTTTTATTCTCTTGAATGGCTCGATCAGTCTTGCATTCTTACATCTGGTAATCTGAGCAACTTCATTGAAGATAAAAATATGTAATGTAACCACCACTGTTAATTCCTATCAGTTTGTTTTGAAACTCTCCATGATATTTATTGTTTTTGTGTTTTGGTTTTGTCTACATTGTCATTATTTTGTTATTGTTTTTTGTTCTCTTTAGAATACTATAAAGAACATGTACTTGGTCCGAGTAAAGCATCTTATATGGACTCAGCACAGCTGGAAGCATTTCAGGCTCATAATTTTTAATGCAGTAGATGTGTTATAAGAAAAAGTGCACTTAATTCCTTCACTTCCCTCTCTTACCCTGTATTCCCACATAAAACTATACGTGGCTAAGGAACCAACTTTGAATTTTAAAAATTTAAAATAATGAAGTACCGCTTTATTACAAAAATGTATATTAGCACTTGTAATCACCATACTTGGCTGTTTTCCCTTTGTTTCCAAGTTTGATCCTCATTTCTCAGCCATTTGTACTGATTATGAAGTTGTGGTTGAGAGATTAGGCAGTCTTATGCCACACAATTTGTAGATAATGGGACCAAGATTTAGAGTCAGAGGTTTCAGTTCTAAAGTACAAATATAATTAAGCTTATCCTCAGAGAATGTGTAACGTGGTAAGAAGACAGGAAAGTATAATAGACTGTGAGAAACATCAGTAAGATAAAAGTAGTTAGAGTAGGAGAAAAGCAGGCTGCGCACCCTTATTTGGAAGGTGAGAGAAGAATTTCATAAGGGTTTGGAGGTAGGTGGCAGGGAAATATTCAAGGTAAGGACATGAACCTGAAGACGAGGTGAAAGATGGGTCACCAAATACTATTTTTGGCATATTCTGTGATTCAAGTGAAGCCTACATTCCAGAGCGAAGACAAGCAGATTCAGGTGATAATAGAGCCATAGTTTTAATTCTATGATCAGTAATAAAAACTATGCTAAGGAATGCGGACTTATTTAAACTAAGAGAGTTTTGTTCATTTTATGTTTCGTAAATATGACTTGACTTTCTCTGAATTACACAGAGATAAATGCTATAGTATTATGAAGTACAGATTAGAGCAAGGGAGATGAGCCCAGGGCTGGCTAGCACAATATGACAAAACTCTTAGTGAGAGATGAAGCCATTCATCAGGGCACTTGCTGGAAGAAAGAGGGGAGATGAAATATTTTAGAGATACAATCCACAAGATTCAATAAGTTAACAAGACAGAGAAAAGAGCCATACATGACTCACAGTAAAGCCACTCAGTGAGTCAGTTACATAATGAGAAACAAGGTTCTCATAAGTTTCGATGCTCTCAAGATCTCTGGACGGCAAAACCCAGAGGTAGGTCAGGGTTGGGAGAGAGCTGGGCTGGAAGGCTGATCATCTTGCTGAGAGTTGAATGTAAGCACCCTGCACTCACTGAATTAAATTTTCTCCACTGTAATGCATCTATTTCTTTCGAAGACCTACTTTTTCACACTTAAACAGGTTGGAAATTGGGATGTCTTATAATTCCTGGTTTCTCGCAATTTAGTTGTGTATGAACTGCATACCACTGATGCATCTTGCAGTCCATGTTAGCTCATGTTTGAGTGAACACACTATATGTTCCCTTATTTGAACAAGCTTTCCGAAGGCAGCATTGGCTTTTCTTTCTTTCCTTTCCGATTTGTGCTTTTCAGTGTCCTAATTGTCTAGAACAGTCCTGGTACATAGTAGGTAATCAGTAATAATCTGTTGAATGAATGAATAATTTTGACTATTTTCCTCAGTTGAAATTGAGATAGTGGGTGATGTTTTCCAAACAGAAACTAAATACATGTAGAAAAATTGAAAGAAAAGAATGGTAGTAACGTTGACATTCGGGAGTTAAAATGAGTTTCAAGCTTGCCTACATTTTAAAGATCTTTATGAGATGACTTAGCAAGAAGAGTGTCTCCCCTTAAGGAAATACCATGAAAAGTCAGGCGCTTAGGAAAGGAGAATAACTTATAGCATGCTTTGATCACCTTGAATTCTTTGGAAAACTCCACAGCAACAGTTTGGGAATGTTGTTCATCATATATTAATTTTATTTTATTTTATTATAATAAATTATATTTTATTATATTTAATTTTATTTATGAATTATATATATGAATTTTTTAGAGTTTTATATTTATTTTAGAATTTTATAAGAATTTTTGGAATATATATGTAAAGGAAAAAAGTTATCCTAGTCACAATTTTGTGTATGTTAAAAACCTAAATAGCAATTTCATTATGCTTTATATCCAACCTAAAACTATTAAACATATTAGAACCACACACACACACACACACACACACACACACACACACACACACTCAGAACAAAGCAGTTAATATATGTGAAAAATAAACTCAAATAGTCAAATACCTTCCTTCAGGGGAAAAGAGTGATGCATGTTATGCTGCTGCAGAGAATACCCTTACAGGTATCAGTTATATGGGGACATTTTCAACCCCAAAGTAGATCATATTCTGATCACTAGAGCTCAGCATGTATGGCAAAAGCTTACTAAAGTAGCTGTGAAAGTTTAAGCTGAATTTGACTAGTACTTGTGCATGATGGTCTAGGAATCTAGGGCACCTTTCTGGGTATAACAAGCTTCTCTAATACCAAATAAGATAGTAGATGGCAAATTTTTCCTTCTTATGGGGGAGAGGGCGCTCTTATCGTTACGACTTGCACTGACTTACAGGCAATAGTGACGCACATATGACCTTGTCCTGAAGGTATTAAGTGCTGTTGTCTTCAAGTACCGCAAATATTGGAGACAGTGGACTAACTCGCCATGGAATCGCACCGTTACCAACTTGGCCGTTTTCTCCCCGATGTTCCTTCAGCAGCTTTCATCTTCCTGATCTGGTTAGATTTTCCCCTCTTTACCTCAGCAGTCTCCACCTTTCTCCGCTTGCACGGTCTGACTCATGTTTACTCTTGTGTTATTGCAAAGTATTTTATGAAATACGGGAAGCTTTTAGGGAACACACATGAGGTTTGATCTAATTTTTAAAATAAAAACGGTTACAGTGAAGAACACAGTGACCTTCACTCCTCTCAGAACACCCCCCCGCCCTTCAAAAACGGTGACCCCGCTTCCGGAAGCGGTTCTCAAGTCTCCTTTTCCTGAGTGTTTTCAGCTGTCAGTCCTGGCTTCCTCAATAGCCTGAATCATTTCAAAACACTTACCTTTCACAGTCATTTTAACTTTGGGGACAAGCCAGGCCCTGCAGTACGCCCTATCCCGTGAATGAATCTAAGGAGGACACACCGTAATGTTTGTGTGAAGCTGCCTCTCTGCGGGATGACATTTGATAGCTGCATTCACGGGAATTTTTGTTCACACCTCATGAAGACACTAGCAAAAAAAAATTTCTGGAACTGCTTCAGAAAATGGCAAGAGGTGCCGGGATGCAGCTCAGTGGCGCAGCGCCCACCTGGCAAGCGAGAAGTCGAGTTTGAGTCTCGGTACCAAAAAAAAAAAAAAAACCAGAAAAGTCAAGAACGGTGGAATGGATGTGTTTAAAGGGAGAGAGTAGGGGGCTGGGGATATAGCTCAGTAGAATAAGCGCTTGCCTAGCAAGCGCAGGGTCCTGAGTTAGATCCCCAGTACCACCAAACAAAAACAAAAACAAAAACAAAAAACAAAGGGAGAGAGTATTTTCAGAGGGTTTAAAGTCAATATCTGCTTTACTGAAATGAAATTTTTAATTTGAACATACATTGTGTATACCAGCAACAGCGTACATATCACCATATAGCAGTAGATTGATCAGAGCAAAAATACTGTTTGGAGGTATGCTTAGTTATCTTAGACCTGGGCATTCTATGATTATAAAACTATCTGCCCAACTAAATTAAGTGAACATCAGTCATTAATAACTGAAGATCAGAAACTGCGGATATATGATATTAACTGGTTTTCATTTCTTTGATATCTGAAAACTAATTTTATTATTTAAGAATATAGAATGTGATCAATTTTATCTTCAAGGTCATTTTTTTTTTGTCTTTCTGAGACAGGGTCTCGCTATGCAGCTCAGACTGGCCTTGAGCTCATTTTGTAGCCCAGGGTAGTCTCGAACTTGTGATGATCCTCCTGCCTCAGCCTCCTGAGTTATGGGATTACAGTCATGCACCACCATACCTGGCTCATCAATATCACTTATAAATGAAATCTGTCTTCTTCATTTTAAAATATATTTTACCTAAGCAATCAGGCACATCTGATTTTAACTTATTAGACAGATGGGTTGAACTTCTGAACACTGTTTCAGTTGCATAGGTTCCTTTCTGAGACCTTAAGAGCAGTCCTTTTTACTCTCTGAGACATGTCAGTGTAAAGTAATATGACTCTGGGAATCAGTATGGAGATTCCGTGAAAAAATAAACAAAGAATTCCATTTCACTTAGTTATTCCCCTTCTAGGTATCTTCTCAAAAGAGCTAAACACATCACATTACAGTATGACATGTATACCCATGTCTATGGCAGCACAATTTTATTATAGCTAAATCTTGGAAACAGCCAGTATGCCCATCAACAAATGAATGAATAAAGAAAATGTACATCTTAAAGAATAAAGAATATATATGTTAAAGAATAAAAAAAATGCATAAAGAATACATATTAAAGAATAAAGAAAATGTGTATATATCTGAGTACTCTTTACATGTTTAACTACCACTCTGCAGTAAAGAAGGGTCAACTTGAGCCACTCATAGTAACACAGGTGCACTTTGAGACCAATGCATGATGAAATGAAATAAAATAGACCCACGAGCTCAACTATGTCATGGTTTCTCTTACATGAGAAACCCAAATTATAAAGGGCAAGATAAAAGATAGATGCTTGGAAGAAGGAGAATGTTTTCAAATGGAAAGAGGAACAAGAGGTGGTGGGAAGGGAAATAGAGGCGATGAAAATGGGATAAAAATATTAAAAGGAAAAAGTAGAAATAGAACTTTTGCAAAGGGGAATGAGATCCAGGTTGGAAGGAGCAGGAAGGGATGTGAGGGTGCTGAGTGAAAATGAGTTAAAGAAGCGTTGTGTACATGCCCCAGTCCGCCATGATGGATACAAGCACTGTATACGACAGATTTGTACAAATAAAAACAAGTTAAAATAGTTAATATTCTGAGACACACTTGGGATTTAATTGAGAGAATGCTGCATGATGAGAAAGTATATAGTTCAACTTCAAGGGCCTCATATTCAACTGAAGGATTGAGTGCTTGTCCCAGGAGGGTCCATTCTTAGTGCTTCCCACCGCGCAGGCATGTACAAATTCATCAGTCTGAAACTGTGCCTTCCCCTGCAGTATTACTATTATGAAAACAAACAAAGAGACTGAAACCTAATTGCAAGTCAAATTCTCCAGATTAGCATTCAGGTATTACTAGGAGAATGTAATAGTTAATTTGTTCTGTGAACCATGAGCTGGGAGAATTACTTATCTGGTGGGACCGCAGACACTGACAGACTGTAGTACCAAATGACTTCTTTATTGACTGGAAGAATTACCTGCATTTTTTTCAGGACATGCTTGTTTCTCTAACATAAAGCCACATGGTGAATATCCTGCTCTCCTAATTTACTGATTTCCTCTAATGTTTTTCCAGGGGAATGTTTTCCTACTTCAGTAATTTCTGCCAATTACATTGACAAACACAAACAAAACATTTAAAAGGCTGTGTGCATAGGTCCCTTCCCCAACATCAGCATCAGGCCCTTGTGCTGGGGCTTGGTCTTACATATTTACATTATGCTTCCTGGGGTGGACTGATACACACTGCTTACTAAGGAACCTAATTCTTGTCAAAGCACATTTATGATTTTATATATTACACATTAGCATAAAAGCAGCAATTAAGGTATGAAGCAAATATAATAATTAACAAGTATAATAGGATTGTGTCTAATACAATAGCACTACCACGTTATTGATTATAAAAGGGAGAGAGGCACAAACTCCTCAGCCAGATCCAAGATACACAGGGAGATTAGAATTTGGCAGTGAATTTGTAGAGGTGTTTGTAGAAAAATCAGCATTGTGAACAATTCTGGTCCTCCTGTGAGGGAGGAGAGAGCCGACTCCCTCACCTAGGATTAAGAGGCATCTATAGAATTCGTTCTCAGGGTCACCATGCTCAGAGGGGATGAGGCAAGAAACCCGCGTTGCACGTTTCCGGAAGCGGCCACCATGGGAGTTAGTGCGCTGAGTCATGCGGACTGGACTTCCGATGTCAGTGAGCATCGAGTAACCCAGAGAAAGTTTGGGCAAAGAGAACAGCAAATAAAAGTCAAATTCTTGCTCTGCCTCATTCCTGGAGCTGACACTTAAGCCATAGGTGTTTATGGACCTCACATCATCACATCACACTGAGTTGTGTGATCAGGCTTCTTTGGTTTCCATGGTAACATGACTGCCGAGCTTCCATAATCATAGAGCCAATTCCTTAAAATAAACCACACAGTCACATGTGTATAGACATGACAGGAGTGATGCACATGCATTATGCATATGCATTTGACAAGAAATATCTGCACATGCATGTATGTACTTATATGTACTTCCCTCTGTATGAGTGTGTGTTTGTGTATATATATAGTAACTGCTGTATATATATTCACTACTATATATATTCACTAGATAAACTAAATGACATATAACTTATATATATATATGTGCTAGTACAATGAATCCTGGTGAATTCTGGCTAGTACAATAGGCAGTCCCTAAGCATATCCTGCACTGAGGAAGGGAAACCAGCCTTATGATGGGATGGACCAGGGTTAGACCACAAGTGGAGATATATATGCTTTAAACAAAAGTATCCCAAAGTCAAAAAAAAAAAAAAGTATCCCAAAGTCATAAATCAAGTTAACTGTGACATAACTTATGTTTCCTTACTCTACTTTTAGACATTGCTGGTATGACCCATCCCCTACAGGGCTTGTCCTGAAGGTTTGGCTGCTGGTGGGCTTCAGGAAAAGGCTGCACCAAGAGGTCTCTGGCAGCATCAGTGGGTTAATCCACCAATGAGATCATAGCTGGTGGCACTTTGGAAGACCATGGTACCAGGAAGGGGGCCTAACTGAAGATCAGGCAGGTATGACCTTGGGGCCTGCAGAGCTCTCCGCTTCGGAGCTGCCATGAGGGGAGCAGTGTTGTTCACACACTCTTCCACCTTGATACTGTTCCTATCTCAAGCCCAGAAAAAGGGAAGCAGCCACTGGCAGACTGAAACCTCTGAAATGATAACCCGCATAACCCTTCCCTCCTCTGGGCTGTGTTTCTCAGGTATCCTGTCCCAGTGAGGAAAGGCTGACAGATACATCGTGCTTAGCAGCATCCGCACATCCCGGATGTCCTTATGGTACTGGCAGAATAACTTTGGAGAATGTTTGATATTTTGTGATATATGTAAAACTCAACTAAGATATATGTCTCAGAGTCTTCTCTTAGAAAAAAACAGCTTTGTGAACCTGATAACCATCTGATAGAAGTCTAATACCAGTCCATCACTTTGAGAAATAAACAAACATACAAGAATTTTGGATTATTCAGTCCCATGTAACCAGAATTTTCCTAGGAGTTTGATATACATCAACAAAAGACCAAATACCCCTTATTCATATATTCTCTGTTTTTAATAAAGGACTAAAAATGTTAAAGTTAACAATTTTATGCTCAATAAAACTTTCTGATATCTCACTGTTTTATGGCAACAAGATTTTGATTTATTAGGTAAAAACTAAAAGTCTTCAGATATGAAATATTGAATCTCAGATTTTTAAGGCTTATTTTTCTTTTGAGGTTTCATATGTATTATTTATTCTTAGAAATCCCTGAAGTTGTCTAACAGGAATTTCATAGACAAAGACATGTTTTCCAGAGCAAAACAACAGCTACAAGAATTATACCAACTTAAAGAGAAGCTGTATTCATATTTCAGCCCTCGTTTGCAAATCCTAAAATCCCTTTGCCTAATAGAAGGAAGAATATGCTTAAAGTAATCACAGTAAGTCTGTGTGAAGGCAGAAATAAGCTCTTATTAGTAAAACCCAGACATTCCACCAGAAATTTTCTCTTCCTCTGCTAATGAATTCACTGGGAAAAGATTTTCCCAAATACATGAAGTGAAATTTTAGAGTTTTATGGATAGTGGGTTTTTTATGTTTAATGTTTTCAGTGTTAGAATTTGATATATTGAAATACTGCAGTGGAGACCACACAGGGAATTTCCAACGCCCTTCGCCATCCTAGCTCTGAATAAGCAACGACTACGATGCAGTGGAAACTGGCCAGTGAAGTTCTGGCCAGATCAGTGGGGAGCAATGGCAGCTGGTGAGCAGACTGCGTAAAGAAGCCCAGCTGGACTCCAGGAGACAGGGGAGGGTTCTGAGGATGGCAGCAGTGTACTCCCCTGGAAGCCTTTAGCAGTCAGATGGACACCCTTCTGTCTGAATTGAGGAGGCCGCTCGAAGAGCTGATGAATAGAAGGTAACATGAAGGCGTCCCTGTGAGTCTCTGAAATTTGTTGAGAATCTGTTCTACTTTGTCCCAGCTGATAGGGACACCAAATGGACAACATGCACATGACTCATAGCATGTTTGCAATTCTCTGAACTCAGCATTTAATACAGGAATTGGTCTTGGGTAACAAGGTCATTTCTCAGCTACACACTGTTTTTCACTTTATTGAATAGTAGCATGCTTAGTGTCTCTGTGGTTTTTTGTTTGCTTTTTTGAGCATCTGATATGAAATTTCTGAAGTAATGAAGCTTGTTAACACGTGAAGAACTCCTTAAAAAAACCATTTTGTTGTGCACTTGCTTCTCAGTTAATGATATTGTGGAAGTTTTACTCCATTAAATTACAAATCCTAAAATGCTATAAATCTTCCTATTGAAGGGTATTGCCGAGGGCTGGCATATCTCTTTTGTTCTGGACGTAAAGAGATTTGCTTCACTGTGTTAAATGAACCTCACAGAGAACCAATGGGACAGCAAATATCTTTCCAGCAGGGAGAATGTAATCTTGTAAAAGCATCCTGTTTGATTCCTACAGAAAATGGTTTTGAGTTTTTGTTTTTTAAGAAGCATGTTTTTTTAAAAGCAATAGAAAATGAGGCCAAAGTGCAGAACCAAACGGTAAAGCCATGAATTCTCCTTCCATTTAGGGGTGGCACTGAATTATTGGGTAACCTCAACCACTCCCTATTTCATACAGGTTAAGAATATTTGGGTCACTGAATATAAGTTGTATTAAAATTTTAATATACTGGAGGAATTTCTAAACTGTAGCTGGAATTACCAAGATTGCTTTAGTTACCAGCTTCCTGACAGTAGCCAATGTATTTATTTACTCAGGTAAAATAAAAATCATTACAGTTCCCAGGTTATGAGTAAATACAGCTCTAAAATATAATACCTGACAGTTCAAAAAATATGTCCATGTACTCAAGTTGATAAAAACATGAATTAAAAGAGCAAGAACAGAAACAAATATTGCACAGTTCTAGCTACTGAAATTACAGACTATAAATTGTTATCTATACTATGCTCAACAGGATAAAGACAGAACATATTTTTCCACATGAAAAGAAAAAAGTATAAAAATTAGTGATCGCAGTACTGAAAAATGAAATAGTTAAAATGAAATATTGAATGTATGGGGATTAGATAGTTCGATTAGAAAAATACAAAGAAAATATTTCAGGAAGTCAAATTTCTGATGTAGTGAAATCAAAGTAGGTAAAAAAATCAGAATAAAGTGAAGAGAAAAATGTGGAAAATGTAGCACTACAAGAGATACAGTAGAGTCTGAAGAACTAATATTTGCATAATTTGAGTTCTGGAATCACATAGAAGACAATAACTTCAATTAATAGTTACTAAAATAAAGGCTATTAACTCTCCAAAACTGAAGGAAGACACTGTAGTGCAAACTAAAATATACTGCAACCTGCAAGAAGGTTATAAAAGGAATGAGTTCAAGAAGGATGATGTTTACTAGACAGCATATCATACTAAACTGTCCAAACTGAAGACCAAATATTTTTAAGCAACCAGAGAAAGGCAGAGTCCTTTCAAATGAACAATACACTTCGTTAATGGCTGATTTCTAAAGAACAATAATGAAAGATATAGACAATGGAAATAAAATGAATAATTTAGAAAGTACAATTCTGAGTAACAATTTCTCCCAGAATGAAGATTAATTAAACACTTTAGAGAAAAATTGAAGAAGCCATAAGCCATAGACATTCAACAAAGGTGATGCAGAAGAGGTTTTTGAATATAGAAAAAAATGACAAAATAACCCTCAAAACATGTCATGTAAAAATAGAAGATACAAAGTGGTATATATGTAAACAAATCTAAAAAACCCCACTAAAACGTACTTAATTAATTTATTTTAAAATATGTAGGGTTATGATAATATAAATCAAAATTAGGAAGGAAAATTGTAGTGTGAGGTAGTGTTTTAAGTTCTTACTTTGTCTAGGAATAGAATAAATTACGTATAAAATTGAGATTTTTATGAGGGTGTCTTGTAACTTCCTAGATAACTGCTGAAATGTTTGAAGTTTATAATTTCTGAGTAAGTAGAGGGAAAGTGGGAGATAAGGATCACTCTGTAGAAGAACTTGTATGAAAGAAAAAAAGCCATTTTCAATTCATGGGACAAATCAAGACCGAGAGGAGAAAAGAAAGATGGAAGGACAATCTGCTGTCAGCTGTTTGGAAAGCAGAGGGGGCGGACGCTGATAAAAGATAAACTTTGTCAATGACTTTTTTATTAAAACCAAGTTTGTGGTAGCTGAAGTTATGCACCTAGAGGTAAAAAGTACATAAAGCTGAACAGTACAATATGGAAAGAGACAAACAATGCAGACACAATGAAAATTAAATTGCAAACATTAAAATATTTAAGAAAAAGTAATGCTATTCTTATATTATTTAGATAGCAGAAAACCAAGAACATTTCCTAAGTCAAGTAATATAAGCCTATCTCATATAATATGCCTACACTTCAAGATCCTAAGCAGATATTATCAAATTAAACCCAATAGCATATAAATATAATACTGTAGGAATTGTCAGAAATGGCTACAGTTCTTTGCAGCAAGTAGCATCGGGAGGCGAACCTGTTTTCCTAACAACTGTCTGTGTTGACCTTGTAACTTGTTTTGACTATTAACACATTAACAAATACAAGTAGAACTTTATAAGTGCTTAACCATTGGGGCTTGCTACTGTCGCAATACAATGTTGTATAAGTAAACATGTGTTAACCACTTGCCTCTTTTGCCCTGGTTGAGAGCCAGCCCAATGCCAGCTATGGCAGATTATGTGTAAATATGTGGTCCTCAGCCTGAAAAGTATCTGTGGACAGTCAAGAAAACTGATCTCAAATCGCCCAAGCCTAGCCAGACCAGCTTACTATGCAAACTTGTGGTCTGAATAAATGACTGTTGCCTAAAGCTAGTATTGTTAGCCTGATAGGTGATAGACCTATCATCACTAAGTTCATTTTAGTTTAGAAAAGCAATGCAGTTTTGACTTCAATGAAACTCATTCTGTTAGCAAGTGTGAATTCAAAGCAGATCTGTACATATGTATTGGATTAATAAAATGCTGTAAGTGCAACTTTCAAATTCACAAAGTATCACAGAAGAAAGCTGTTCAAGATTTCCTCTTGATTGGGAGTCTGGCTCACTAAAATAGGAATGAGTTGAGAGATTGAATACCTAAAATAGATAGAGTATAGGAATGAAACAAAGAAAGTTATCAGTAGAAGAAGTGCAGCTTAAAAACTGTATCTAGCTACCTATTAAGGTGGGGAGTTGACTGGAATCAAATATAAAAGATTAAGATTTTGAGACAGCTGCATTACTACAGGATTGCCAGATAAGGACTGTGTATCTGTTTAAACTTTGAAGTAGTCCTTTTTTTAAAAAAAAAATAAATAAAAGCACAAAAACATATTAACAAACAGACACAAATTAGCATAAGAAATAGTACAATCAAAACTGATTTGCAGACAAGGTGACATGGACTCAACAATGGTTGTTGCATTACCTATTGATATCTTCGAGGTGTATATACAAGAACACAGATACAGACATGCAAAATTGGTCAGATAATTAATCATCTCAACAACAGAAAAACACAAAAAATCAAAAAACCAAAGACAAAAAATAATAAATAAATAAATATAAACCCAACAATAGTTGCTGCTTTGCATATTGATATCTTCAAAGTGTGTGTTCAGGATAATACATACAGACATACAAGACTGATAGAATAACCCGTCATCAATTATTCCTTAGCATTAAGTGATATAATACAATAGTAGAAACATGTTAGCCCTCCTGCACATATGTGTATACATATATACATACATACATTTTTGCCTCTTTCTTTTCTCCTTTCCCTCGTCCCATCTGTTCTTTCTTTTTGAACAGATTTCCTTCATGTCTCTTAGTTTATATTCCCACCCTCAGGTTATTACACCAGTGATACAATACGTTGCCTGCACATGTACTGCTGATTTATTTCACTTATGAGTATGGACTCCAGTTTTGACCACTTGCCTACAAAGTCCCCAAAACTGTCTTTCTTTATAGCTGAATAATATTCCATTATATAAAAATGCCACAATTTTTTTTAATCCAGTCTTCTGTGGATGGACACATGGGTTGCTTCCACATTTTAGCTATTACAAATTGCGCTGCTATAAACATGGGTGCACATATGTCAGAGTGATATGATGTTTTCAGATCTTCTGGGAAACTACCCAGGAGGGGAATACCTGGTTTGAATGGAACCTCTAGACCTAGTTGGCTGAGAAATCTCCAAACTGCTCTCCACAGTGGTTGCACCAGTCTGGATTCCCACCAGTAGTGTAATAGAGTCCCTATTTCTCCACAGCCTAGCCAGCATTTGTTATTGGATGACTTTTTCACACTGGCCAGTCTTACTGGGGTGAGATGAAATCTCAATGTTGCTTTTATTTGCATTTCTCGAATGACTAAGGATGTGGAACATTTTCTCATATATTTATTTGCCATTTGTATTTCTTTGTCTGAGAATTGTGTATTCATCTCAGATGCCCATTTCTGAATTGGGTCTTTGAATTTGGACATGTACATGTTTTTTAGTTCTTTGTATGTTCTAGATAGCAGTCCTTTGTCTGAGGGACAGCCAGCTAGGATTTTTTCCCAATTTGTGGGTTTTCTTTGTACTTTGCTGGTGATTTCTTTAGATGTACAAAAACTTTTCAGTAGGATGAGGTCCCAATTATTGATTCTCTAAAGTGTTTCCCTTGCAGTTTCATTTTCATTCATGAACTCTCTGCCTACTCCTATGTCTTCAAGATTGTTACCTACTTTCTCTTCCAATAGCTTTAGAGTTTCTGTTTTAATGTTGAGGTCTATGATCCTTTTTGACCTGAGTTTGGTGCGTGGTGATAGACGGGGGTCTATTTTCAGTTTTCGGCAAGAGGCAAGCCAGTTTTTCCAGCACCATTTATTAAACAGGCCTTTTTTCCAGTGGGTTTGTTTCACCCCTTTGTTAAATATTAGGTAGCTGAGTGGGTTTTTCATTATGGTTGCATCTTCCAGTCTGTTCCATTGATCCTCAGGTCTGTTTTTTAGCCAGTACCAGGTTGATTTTATTACAGTAGCTTTGTAGTATAATTTCAGGTCAGGGATTGTTATTTCACCTGACTTGTCCTTATTGCCCAGGATTGCTTTTGCTATTCTGGGTCTCTTCTGGTTCCAGATGAATTTGAGGCATATTTTCTCTAGATCTGTGAGTTATGCTAACAGTAGTTTAATGGGAATTGCATTGAATCTGTACAGCAGTTTTGGTAGTATGGCCATTTTTACAGTGTTAGTTGTTCTAACCATGAGCATGGTATGTTTTTCCATTTATTGAAATCCTCTTCGATCTCCTTTTTCAGAGTACTGTAGTTTTCACTGAACAAATCTTTCACATTCTTTGTTAGATTGATTCCTAAGTATTTCAATTTCTTGGTTGCTATTGTAAAGGGTATGGTTTCCTCAATTTCTCTCTCAGTCCTTTTGTTGTTCGTGTATAGGAATGCTATTGATTTTTGGGTGTTGACTTTGTATCTGGCTATGCTGCTGAATTTGTCAATTAATTCCAGGAGTTTTCTTGTGGAGTTTTTGGGGTCCTCCATGTATAGTATCATGTCCTCTGCAAATAGTGATAGTTTGACTTCTTCCTTTCCTATCCTTATTCCTTTTATTTCTCTCTCTTGTCTGATTGCTCTGGCTAGTGCTTCCATAACTATGTTGAATAGGAGTGGTGACAATGGACATCTTTGTCTTGTTCCTGACTTTAAAGTGAAAGTTTTCAGTTTATGTCCATTTAGTATGATGTTGGCTGTTGGTTTGTTATAGATGGCTTTCATCAGATTGAGGTAGAGGCCACCTATTCCTATTTTTCACAAGGTTTTTAACATGAATACATGTTGGACTTTATTGAAAGCCTTCTCTGCATCTATTGATATGATTATGTGGTTTTTGTCTTTGACTGTATTAATATAGTGTATTACATTAATTGATTTGCGAATATTGAACCATCCCTGCATTCCTGGAATGAATCCTAACTGGTCGTGGTGTATAATTTTCCTTATGATTCACTGTAATCTATTTGCCAATATTTTGTTGAGTATCTTTGCATCTATGTTCATTAGAGAGATTGGCCTGTAGCTCTCTTTCTTGGTTGGGGCCCTCTCTGGTTTTGGTATCAGTAATACTTGCCTCCAGAAATGTGTTGGGGAGAGTTGCTTCCTTTTCGATTTTATTGAAGAGTTTGAGGTGTGTTGGCATTAGATCTTCTCTAAATGTTTTATAGAATTCTGCTGTGGATCCATCAGGGCCTGGGCTTTTCTTTGCTGGTAAGTTTTTAATAATGTTTTCAATCTCATTAATTGAATTGGGTTGTTCAGGATTTTTACATCTTCCTGATTCAATTTTGGTAATTTGTACCTTTCTAGGAATCTGTCCATTTCTTCTGTATTTTCTATCCTATGGGAATACAGCTTTTTAAAGTAGGTATTAATGATCTTTTGTATTTCTTTTGGGTCTGTAGTGACTTCATCCTTTTCATTCCTTATTGCATGAATTTGAGATCTTTCCCTTCTTTTTTTGATAAGGTTGGCCAGGGGTTTATCAATTTTATTTATTCTTTCAAAGAACCAACTCTTTGATTCACTAATTTTTTGTAGAGTTTTCTTCATCTCAATTGCATTAATTTCTGCCCTGAGTTTTATAATCTCCTCCCTTCTTTGGGCTCTTGGTTTGGATTGTTGCTCTTTTTCTAAGAGTTTGAGGTGTATCATTAGGTTATTTATTTGCTCTCTTTCTATTTTCTTTGTATATGATTTCATTGCTATAAATTTCCCTCTGAGGACTGCTTTCATTGCATCCCGCAGATTCCAATAGGTTGTACTTGCGTTTTCATTTATTTGTAGGTAATTTTTAATTTCTTCTTTAACTTCTTGTGTGACTCATTGGTTATTGAGGAGGTTGTTGTCTAATTTCCACGTGTTTATGTGGTTTTTCTAGTTCTCTTTGTCATTAATTTCCAATTTTATTGCATTGTGGTCCGATAATATGCATGGGATAATTTGAATTCTTTTGCATTTAGGAAGATATGCTCTATGGGCTAGAATGTGGTCTATTTTGGAGAAAGACCCATGTGCAGCTGAGAAAAATGTGTATTCTGATGCTGTGGGGTGGAACACTCTGTATACATCTACTAAGTCCATTTGTTCATACTTTTGGTTCAGGTCTGTTATTTCTTTGCTGAGTTTCTGTCCGGTTGACCTGTCTCTTTGCGTCAGAGGGGTGTTTAGGTCCCCTATTACAATAGTGTTATTAGTTATTTGATTTTTTACGTCTGTCAAGATTTGACTTGTAAAGTTAGGTGCTCCATTGTTTGGTGCATAAATGTTTAGGATTGTTACCTCTTCCTC